>APFE030041996.1:0-48405 GCA_000404065.3 Pinus taeda
GGCATGCAAAGATGAATGCTGGGTCAAGGCAATGGATGAAGAACTTGAGCAGATTGAAAAGAACAACACTTGGGAGTTGGTTCCTAGACCAAAATATAAGAATGTCATAGGGACAAAATGGATCTTTAAGAACAAGTTGAATGAGAATGAGGAAGTTATTAGAAACAAGGCTAGACTTGTTTGTAAAGGGTATGCTCAACAAGAAGGGATAGAATTTGAAGAAACTTTTGCTCCTGTTGCTAGACTTGAGGCCATCTGAATGTTCCTTTCTCTCTCAAGCTTTCAAAAGTTCAAAGTCTTTCAAATGGACGTGAAATCAACCTTTCTGAATGGGGACTTAGAAGAAGAAGTGTACATTGAGCAACCAGATGGTTTCATCCTTGGGAATAATCCAAATCTTGTATGCAAACTGAAAAAGGCTCTTTATGGTCTTAAACAGGCTCCAAGGGCTTGGTACTACCGGTTGGACAAATATCTTCATCAACAAGGCTTTTGAAAAGGATCAGCAGATCGCAATCTTTATGTCAAAATAGAAAATAACAAATTGCTAATACTTGTTATGTATGTAGATGACATTATCTTTGGGAGCAATGAAGAAGCTATGAGTCAAAGCTTTGCCTTGGTGATGCAAAAAGATTTCGAAATGTCTTTGCTTGGAGAACTGACATACTTTCTTGGATTGCAAGTCCAACAGAATGAAGGCGGTATCTTCATATCTCAAACCAAGTACCTCAAGCAGATTTTGATGAAATATGGCATGGAAGATGCGAAACCAGTATGTACCCCCATGGTTACAGGATGCAGTCTTAGTGAAAATGATGAATCAGCAGCCGTACATCAGCCAACCTATAGATCCATGATTGGAAGTCTACTTTATTTGATAGGTACCTGACCGGACATCATGCATGCAGTAGGAATAGTTGGACGATTTCAGGAAATCCAAAGGAGACGCATCTTCAGGCAGTGAAGAGAATTTTCAAATATCTTCAAGGGACACAAAATTATGGCTTATGGTATCCTAGAGATACAGATCTCACACTTCATGCTTATACAGATGTAGATTGGGCCGGGAGCGTGGATGACAGGAAGAGCACAAGTGGTGGTGCTTTCTTTATGGGTTCCAGATTAGTATCTTGGTTCAACAAGAAACATAGTTCGATTGCCTTATCTACAGTTGAAGCGGAATATGTTGCTGCTGCATCTTGCTGCACTCAACTCCTTTGGATGATGTAGACCTTGCAGGATTTCAAATCACTTGTACACCACCTATCTCTATCTTATGCGATAACACAAGAGCAATAAGCATCTCAAAGAATCCTGTCATGCATTCAAAAACCAAGCACATACCAATCAAGTATCATTTTCTCTGGGAACAAGTGCTTGAACAAAAGGTGAAGTTGGAGTATGTTCCTTCTAAGGAACAAGTTGCTGATATTCTCACCAAACCATTGCCCAGGGAGACTTTTGAATACCTCAGGCAAAAGCTGGGGGTTGTTGATGCATCATCTTATTGTTGAGACTCTTCTGATGTTGGTTGTACGCATGATTCATTTGGGGTATATGCGTACATGTGCTGGGTTGCGGCACAGGTTCAGGGGGAGCATATAATGCATTGTTGGCATTATGGAGGATGTACAAAACGAGATCATGGGAGATGGTCTGAATATAGCTGCAATATGTCTCTATCTCTTTCTTGGTCATTAATGGTGTCTGGTGGATTATGGTTCTTCTTTGCAGATTTGGTTCATATTCAGGGGGAGCATGTTATTAGGGGGAGCATAACCCTTTGCCCTTGATGTCAAAGGGGGAGAATGACGCTGAAGTTTAAGTTGCCATCAAGTCCAAAGGGGGAGATTGTTGGCATTATGTTTCTGGTATGGTTATATGTTACAGATGTTGTACTTGATGGCAACACCCGTTGGCAAGGCTCTCAATTTGTTGAAAATTAAGAAGTACGCAGGAGAATAGTTTAGAAGATGCGTACCCACAGGTACACCGTGAAGGGACTGCGGCCAGACACGCAGGTCAGCCGTTCAGGAGTTGCGTACCCCCAGTGCACTCATTTCAAGGAAGAGAAAAGCACACGTGGGGTTTCTTATGTTTAATCTTTGGTACTTAGCCGACGGTATTTGTGTTGTTATGGTTTTGGCTCATGGTATTGATCCATGATTTGAGGAAGAGCTTGCCTATATAAAGCAAAGGAGATCATTTGGCTTGAGTATGCTTTTGGGTTGAATATCTTAAGATCTGAAATATTGGGTTATTGTTACAAAAGCTTCATCTATATGAAAGTGAAGTGGAAAGCGAATCTGTGAAGGGTGATCTCTCGAGCGTTTGATCAGATCTGGGCATTCGTCTAACTGTAGCACACTGGTGATCTGCAAATTCGGCCCTAATCAGAAGTACGCAGGCGTTTAACAGGCGAACTGCGTGGGTACGGAGAACATAAGAAGCGTAACTGTGTGGGTACGCAGAGCAGAAAAAGGCAAACTGCGTGGGTACGCAGAGCAGAAAAAGGCGAACTGCGTGGGTACGCAAAGTAGAAACAGGCGAACTGCGTGGGTACGCAGAGCAGCAGTGGTTCAGGTGCGTACTCACAGTAGAAGTACGCGGCGCGATAGTCTTTCTGGTCGCGTGACTACTATGACAGTACGCGGCGCGATAGTGCATCTGGGTGCGTACTGTACGCAGCGTAGTTGAAGAAGCAGTGCGTAGGCACGCAGTACAGTAGAAGGATCTCTGCGGGTGTACGCACAGCAACAGAGGGTGAAGTGCGTAGCGACGCAGGCCAGAGAAAGGAAAGTTGCATATCTGTCTCATGACTATCTGTTGACTGAATTTTCTATTAATAAGGTGTTGTGGGTTTAGTTCTGTTGATCTGGTTACTGCTGTTGACTATGAAATCTACATGTACTTGATGATCATTTGATGTTTATGAAAAGTGGTCCTTGTAAGAAAAGAAGTAGGGGGTTGTAGCTCCCTTCTAGGAGAGACTGGAAAACGAGAGAGAGTTGTAGCTCTCTGTAGGTTGCAGCCTGCGTACTGGTAAAAGACTGCACCAGTACAAACCATTGTAAAAGAAGTTTCTAATTTGAAAGAAGATAGAGACATATTGCAGCAGGTGGTTTTCACCCACATTGGGTTTCCACCTTATATCTGGTGTTCTTTGATGTGACTATCTGTTTTCTTTGTTCATGCTCATTATTTTATGGTACTGACATGCAAAACTAATTCAAAGAACAAATAAGGAAGATTTAGAAAAAGAAGTAGATAATACTGATTCACCCCCCCTCTCAGTATTATTTCCAACACAAAACACTCTATTTCATTCTGAGGTTAACCCACATAGTCAACTTATTGGCCAAGAAATCTATTTGACAAATAAACTAGTCGAAGCTATAATCAATCACTCAAATCAACACTCTGAACATAGTGCTTCTGTTGTACAACATTTATGAAAATAAACTAACATCAACCCAATCGACTTAAATTAAAACAGGCTCACACCAATCTCATTATTCAAACAATAAATCTAGAACAAATGCTTCCTATGTCGCATGCACCTATAGAGACAATCTAACAGAGAGTCAATCGATTCAATGACTAAAGGAAACAAGAGAACGATTTCAAAATTGATTTATCTCCATCTAAATTAACTAAAATTTCATTCATCTCTGGTCTCTAAATACATTGTCCACTTTAAGTATTTGAAAATAGGTTTTTCCCTACCAATAGATAAACTAACTCTTCACAATCATTACATGACAATGCAATTCGATAAACTTTGTGTACATCTATGACAATCATAGTTCAATACAAGGTGTAAGGTTCATGATCAGAGAGTGTCTTGTTTGAAAACAAAAATGATGATTTACACTAGAGATTTATATTTACATTACCAAAGTAATGAGGTTTAAAAACATCATAACATTAGCTCAATGCAATCGATTGAAACTTGAGAAAACTTTCCACACAGTAGGCAAACTAACAATTGAGTGAAAATAACTGAAGAATTGACTATGTGTATCACAAAGAGATACTATTTAAGCAATATTACAAAGCTAAACCCAGATGGGTGGGCCTTGCCACACCTGGGAGCTGGTTAACTTACAACATGTAAGAGATTTTGATCGCGATTAATTCTTCATTCGCAACGAATCATCAAACGATTAATTCCAACTTAATGCAGAACCATTGTGGACACATTTGATTAATAATAATAAGTCAAGGGATACATACTAGAAACTTCAACATATGTTCGCTAGCTCTAATGTATTACATCGCAACCTTTTATAGGTGTTTAACTAAGTAAAATAAACTATGGAAAGTGAATCACAACAATCGAGCTAATCTATTCCTTCAGATCAGATGGCTTCGAACAACCTATCCAAATTAGTTTAACAACCTTCAACCAACCCTAATCTTGGTGACTGCTCCTTACAGAGAGGAAAACGAAGATCTTTGCTAGAATCGAACATATCCAAGCATGGCTGGGGGCAGCTTGCCATCTAGAAGCATACAACCTCTTATCTTCTGTGATGTTAGGTACCAAATCCAAATACGACTCTTGAGTACGAGAGTGGGGAACCATGGTTCAATACCTGTATTCTCCTACTATCATCTTGCATATTTGCTTAAATGTCTACACTTTGACCACAGTAATTAGTTAGTTTAGGGATTATCTACTCATATCTACTTGAATTCACTAATAAATAGCAAAAATCTACTAGAAGAGACTTTACCTCATAATGAAGATTAGGAAAATGATTAGGAAAAGAATAATGGAAGGTAAGTAGGTTTAGGAGTGTCAAGAAGGTCAAAATAGGGATGAAAAACAATAGTTTTGTGAACAAAACGAGGGATCAACATCCTCCAACACTGATTCTGACACATGTCCTCATGCATCCATAAAGAAGAAAGTCTATTCAACCAAAAAAAGACTGTGGTCAAAGACCCATAGTCCTGATCAGCACCTCAATCCCCTATTTGATTGGTGGTGACCATTTTTGAAATTAAAGGGCTAATCCTTTAGCATTCAACCATTTGGCAGGATTGTTCCTTGCCACCTTCCACCATAGGAGGTGCTTGTTTTTCTTGGCCAAGGCATCATTCTAGGCATACAACTTCATGTTAGATTCCTGTACTTGATGGTTCACATCCCTTACGAAATAGAATAAAACTTTGTATTTATTGGCCTATTCCGTGAGCTATGTGATCATTTTTCGCAACTTGACAAGTTGGATCTTTAAGTTTTCTTCGGCATCACATGTAGGGGCTCTAGTCGAGGTTGTCGACTGCTACGAGGTATACCTCCGAGTGAATTTCCTTTGAATTCTCTTGGAGAAGAATGAGGCAGACTAACCTTCGTAATGCTCTTGTTCTGAAAGTCGGGCAAGAGATGAAGTCTCCATATCCCGTGCAATATCCTCAGGGATATTCACCTTGGCCATGGCAGTGGGTTCTCTTTCCAGGGACATTTTCAATTGCTAGAAATCAACATCATGGGAGGATGATATATGGATATGTTCAAAGTTGTTTCCTTCACCCTTGGATTACAGAGTATGGACCATGCTTCAAGTCCGACAATGGCCTTGAGCAGAATTCTCGACCAGGGGAACTAGGGGAGTTCTGAAGGGACACAAAGGTCACTGGCGTTTGGTCTTGGGTGTGGCACTTTCAGGATTTAGGGAAGGCTCTGCCAGGGATTCGAATGTATCGCTTTTGGAAATGGGGCTTAATTCAGGTTGATTAGGCTTAGTCTAACCTCGTTCTCTTTTCCTTTCTGAGCCCACCTGGGCTTCCACAAGAACCTCTTTCTTGCCATCATTCAAACTGTCATCGGTTGTTTAGGGGAGTTTGGAAACTAGAGCAGGAGAGTGGGTAGGTGTAGAATCCAATTTGGATGGGGGTGTGTCATCTTATAATTTTAGGGAGCAGCCTATTGCTCGTTGCTAACCCTTAGTCTGTGTTTCTTGCTTAGGGAATTCTTCAATTAGGAAGTCCTCCCATGACCGTTTCTTTCCTTGAGCTCGACGACCAATAGTATTTTAATTAAAATATTGTGGTATAGTGCAATGTTGGGCTTCTTTCCCTCTGACTGTACACCTCTAGCCATCTTGTGCAAGCTTAACTTCAAAAAATGAGGTATATTCAATTGTTTACCTTCAGTAAAATGGATCATGAGCCGGATATGGTATAGGAATACCACAAAAAACCTTCCTTCGCAGGTCATGAAGTGCTACAGCATCGTCAGTAATGGATGCCATCGTTCCTTTATACAGTTGCGGAGCACTCCTTTCACCCAGTTGATCGACCAGTAGGCAAGATTCAAAACCAGGGTGCAATTGGGAATTTCTAGCTGCCTAGATTTGAAAAATTGCTTGCTCATGGCCGTCAACCCAATGGCACTGCTCACAGATTCCTCTGTGACTCTGAATTTTAAGTTGTCGACTTGGGCATGCTCGCCATTGAAGCTTCATGCAAATTCCATCGCAACTTGATCATTATAGCCTTGAAACCTATGTAGAAATGTCATCCAACCCTTCTCCTTTAGAATACAACTACATTGCTCATACTCTGTGTTGTGCGTGAACTGGCCAAAGGTTAGTTTGTGCCTATCTACGCCCATGGTGTCTGTGTTCAGCTGGTGGGCCCAAGTATTGCAACAATAATGTTGCAACTCCTAGGACTCCCTTCTTTAATTTTATCAACCCGGTAGTTCGTAACAAACTTGGAAGTGACGGTGCTGTATGCACAAGTACTAGCTCTTGCCGTATCTGTCACTTGATGAGCTGGCACAAGTCCGCTAGGAGCTTAAGCCAACTTCTATGAGCTCTCAGAAGAAGCTTTTAAACAGATGGATGAAAGCTAACTCAAAGGAAGTTAATCTACTTGCGGAAATAAATTGAAAGCCAAAAAGAAATGCAAACCCTAGCAAACCCTAATTCTACCAGCTAGTCCTACTGACGTAAAGAAGAGAATGAAAACTATTGAAAGAGATGCCATTACTTCTATGAAGGTAAAATACATTTGTCTAGACTACCTCTATCTGAAGAAAACATCTTTTTGTATTTTTTTGCTTAAGTTGTTAGAATTATCATGCATGTGCTTTTAACTGGCTTTTGACTGTGCAAAGGTGGATTGAGAGGAAATGCTTGGAGAAGGTTGGGAAGGTTCAGAGAGGGCCTAAGGGGTCCCTAACACCCTTCCAGAGAGTTTCACAGAGTTTGGCTATCAAGAAACCTCATTCGTCAGCTTCTACAGGAAGTCTACAGGGGTTCTACAGGATGTTCAGGAATTACTACAGGATGTTCTGTAATTTTTCTATAGGATGTCCAGAAATGGGATTTTGGAGCATGAATGGAGGGAAAAAGATGGAGGAATGAGTATGGAGGTGAAATAGGGATGTGAAGAGGTCCAGGACTTGGGGAATGGAGCTGAGGAGTGGCAAGGATGGTGGGATTTGTTCAAGGAAGACTGAAGTAATGTTGCACAAAAATTAGGGTTTTGGGAGAAAATGGTAAACATGAGGCAAGGATTCTAAGTAGAGGGTGGAGTGGATGGTGCTGATGGAGAATAAGCAGATGAAGATGTGGTACAGGTGCTCTGCAAGTCGTTTTTCCAATCTGAACCAACAAAGACTTGTAAATTCAAAGACCTAGTTACATTGACCTAATACGCTAGCTGCCAGTAAAGAGAATGAACAAAAGTGTGATCTGCAATGAAACCATGTATTTTATCTCATGCAACTAAGAAAATGAAAGTCTGAACTTGTAACCAACTTCTACACATGAAAATCAAACACTAGTGATTGCATGGCAAAGCAAAATCAGAGTTTTTTTGGGCAGCAAAGACATCCTAGTCACAGCTCCTGATCCCACTGAAGGAGAGGTGAAACCACAGATGTTTGATGGCCCTTCCGTTAACAACCTATCAACTAAATCTGAGCATGAAAATCTATTTTACTCATCAAAAACAACCTAAATAACAAAATAAGGTTTAAATCTAAATAGCAGATTTTATTCTAAGAATGCAACAAAGACACATGAAAGTAAACAAAGGAGATACTGGGCGCTTGATATGGGCCCAACCCCAAGAGCTACAGCCTCCTAAGAGAGATTTATAGCTGGTGCAAAGCTGGATTCATCTTTATTGATCAAAAGAAATGTTACATTCCAAAAACGGTCCACAAGGAGAACTTGAAAATGTGTTGAAAGCAAAGCTAATCTACTGCCTAAAATTTGAACTAAAAAATGAATACAAAATGACTAACTACTAGCTAACCAAAATGACTAACTGAAATGAGGCCCTAAGCCCTCTTATTTATACAAATTGAGGACCCCAACAGTCCTCCTAAACTTTAGGGACTCGGCTGCCCAAAACTTGTAGTTAACAGCAATCCTACTTGACTTGCTTGGCTACCCTTGTGCTAATTGATTTGGTGGCCCTTGAACTCCGAGATAATGGTGGAGAATTCGAGGTAAGGGTCCTTAAATGAAGGGGACACCTTCCTACAAATCCTCTCCCTTGTTCTCCCACGAATTTGGCTGCCAAGTGCTCATTAAAACCTTCAATTTTGTCTCCAAATTGACCAAAAAGGCTACACAAAGCACACATTAGACTTGTTGGCATAATGAGTAACCCAATTCACTCTATTAGCATAAATATAATCAAAAACATGCAATAAACTAGTGAGAATGGTGGATTAAGTCAAATTAGGAGGTTGAACGAGCCCATATAATTATCCATTTTTGGGACTCATCAGTTGCCATCATTTTTCCTTTTGAGATAAACATAATGATCAGAGTGGCATCTAATATAACCTTGTTCAGACATAAACCTATCAAATTTTAGATACCACTGCCTTAGAGCCTATTTTAAACCATACAAGATCTTCTTCAACCTGCACACTAGTGTCTCCTTCCCTTTTACCTCATATCCTTGTGGTTGCTACATATATATCTCTTCCTCTAAATCCCCATGGAGAAAGCAATCTTTACATCTAATTGCTCAAGATACAAATCTTCAGCTGCTACTAGACTTAAAATAGTTCCGATTGAAGTCATTTTATCAATAGGAGAAAATATCTCATCAAATTTTATACCCTTACATTGTACAAACCCCTTCACCATAAGTCTAGCTTTATACCTTTTTCTACCTCCATCTTCTTCCTTCAACTTGTAAACCCATTTATTCTGCAATGTTGTTTTCCCTGCAGGCAACCTGACTAAGTCCCAAGTCTGGTTATGTGCTAAGGAGTCCATCTCTTCTTTCATGGCTTACTCCCACTTCTTCCTGGATTCTACCTGCAATGCTTCTTCGTAACATTCTGGTTCACCTGAATCAATCAAAAATACATAATATAATGAAAGAGAGCATTGTTCAGGAGGTCTACTTATCCTGGTAGATCTTCTAACTTCACTTTCAGGTGTTTGAGGTGCTTGTTGTTGTTGTTCTTGCTATTAATCATTATGATTTTCAGGCACCTTCACTTTTTATTTGATCTCATCAAGCACCATGTATTCTCTGTTTTCTTTTTCCTATTTCTTTTACTGCATCTGATCCTTATACAAAACCTTTTCATTGAATATGACATCTCTACTCCTAATGATTTTGTGTTTTTCACAATCATAAAAGCGATAACCAACATCATTAACACCATATCCAATAAATGTACATTTCTTTGATTTTGCCTCAAGATTTGTTCTATTTTCTCTATTAATGTGGACAAAGGCTTCACAACCAAAAGTCTTTAAAAATGAGTAGTTTACCTTTTTACCTATCCATGCCTCCTCTGGAATACCACCATCCAAGGAACTTGAAGGCCCTTTGTTTATTAGATAAACAACAGTATCTACAACATCTGCCCAAAATTGTAAAGGCAACCCTACATGCAATCTAATGAACCTTGCATGCTCCATGATTGTCCTATTCATCCTTTCTCACACACCATTTTTTTGTGGTGTTCTTGGAACTGTCTTCTCTTTGTGAATTCCATTCTTTGAAAAGTACCTATCAAACTCTTTGCTGCAATATTCACCTCCATTGTCTGATCTGAGACACTTCAACCTTTTTCCTGTCTCATTTTGAACCAAAGCTTTCCATTTCTTGAAAACATCAAATACATCAGATTTATTTCGAATACAATAAATCTAGGTTTTTCTGGTTGCATCATCAATAAAAGTAACATAATAAAGAGAGCCACCAAGAGATTATACCCGAGCAGGTCCCCATACATCTACATGCACAAGATCTAATTTTTCGCTCTTCTTTTCTTTCCCAACTCTCAGGAATCTGACTCTCTTTTGTTTTCCATAAACACAATTCTCACATAATTTTAATTCAACATGCTTCAAACCTCGCAACAAATTTCTTGAGTGAAGAATCTGCATCCCCTTCTCACTCATGTGCCCAAGCCTATGATGCCACAATGACGTATCTTCTCCTGTAGAGTTTAAAGCATTAACAGAATTAGAAATACCATTACATAAATAAAATGTACCAACCTTCTCTCCTTTTGCTATTACCAACGATCCTTTAGTGACCTTCCAGGATTTATCTGTAAAATTTGTTACACAACCTTCACCTCCCAACTGCCCTATTGAAACGATATTTTTCTTCAGATCTGGAATATGCCTTACCTCCTTCAATAGCCATTGATTTCCATTCCCCTATTTTATGAAAAATGTAACCATTCCAATGATTTTACATGGTTTATCATCACCCAATGAACCTGTCCAAATCTCCTTGAACATAGTCATGAAAATGTTTCCTATAAGGGGTGGCATGGAATGAGGCCCCTGAATCTACTATGCAAGCATCAATAATATTTTCTAATGAAATAATCAAAGCATCTTGCAACAGATCACCTGTCACATTCGCTTCATGATTATTTTCTTGTTGCGCATCTCCTTCCTTACCCTTCCGAGACTTGCAGTCTTTCTTCAGGTGTCGTTTCTTCCTGTATTTCCAGCACACTATCCCCAATCTAGACTTGGATCTGTCTTTCCTTGAATTACTGCGATATCTTGGGCTCTTTCCTCTTTCCATTTTTCTTCCCCTAGTCTCTGCAGTCAAAGCATTACCTAATGTCTCAGTGGAGCTTTTCCATCGCATTTCCTCACTAGGGATTTCACCAACAACATCATCAAACTTTAAAGTACTAGATCCAGAGACAGCTTTACTAATGGCCATAACTAAACCATTCCATCTTTCTATAAATAAGCACAGAAATAACAAAGCCCTAACTTCATCATCAAAGTTACCCCTACAGAAATTAACTGACTGGTAACTATATTAAATTCATCTAAATGATTAGCAACAGATCCACCTTCTAACATCTTGATATTAAGTAAATGATTCATAAGAAATACCTTATTTGAGGTTGAGGGATTTTCATATAGTTTAGACAATGCCGACATTAAACCCTTTGTTTTCATTTCCTTTGAAATATTAAAGGATATTGACACTGCTAGGCACAACCATATTGTTCCAAGTGCCTTTATGTCGAGAATATCCCATTCTTTGTCTATCATACTTGTCAGCTTCTTTGTCTTTCTGCTCAATGGTTAGTACAGATCTTTCTAGTACAAATAATCTTTCATCTACATCTTCCATAGTTGGTAGTTTTGGCCATTAAATTTTTCGACCCTAAACCTACTATCTTTCACCATTGCTTCCACCCAAACCAGAAGCCCTTCTTTGTTGTGAGTTTATCAGCCAAATAGACCTTTGGCTCTGATACCAGTTGTTAGAAAATTATATATTATAGAGCAATTAAACAAATAAAATATATTGCAGAAATATAAACACAGAAAATACATAAAACAAGAGAGACACCAATATACGTGGTTCACCCAATTTAGGCTACATCCATGGAGAAACAACCAGTCCTTCCTTTTATATTATCCAGCAAACTGAAAAGATATTGTTGTATCAATATGGGAAATAATGAAGAAAAGAAACTAAACACATTTAATTATACAATGACCAAGAAAAGAAACTGAATTCAAACACATGCAAATAGACACACAGGATTTGTGTGGTAAAACCTCGACAAAGGAAACATCCACGGGGCAAGGGATTGGAATCTCTATTAATTCAACAATGATTCTCCACGATTACATTTCTCGAGCATTCACTAGTTTTATACTAGCCACCTTTGTTACATCACTACTCTTTCGGTATAGAACTAACTAGTTACATTTTACCCAAAATTACATAATTCGTTGTCAAACTAACAAATTCCACCTTGACAAAAATTTTCCTAATCCCTTGCCCATGTCCATTCATCATCTTTTCTGCAAGCCAAGAGAAGCTAAACACCATCGCAGCTTCTCTACTGTAACTAGCTTTGTGAATATGTCTGCACAATTCTCTCGTGTATGGACCTTTTGAAGAGCTACTTTTCTGCCATCGATCACATGTCTCAAAAAATGATACCTTACATCGATGTGCTTGGTTTTGTTGTGATACGCAGGGTTTGTGGCCAAGTGAATAGAACTTTGACTTTCACAAAGTACATTCACTTTCTCCTGCGTTCTTCCAATTTCATCAAGCAGACCCTTTAACCAGATTGCTTCTTTACTGGCATCTGAAGCAGCTATATATTCAGCTTTGGTAGTGGACAACACAACTGTTTCTTGAAGCTTTGACATCCAACTAATTGCTCCACCTGCAAGAGTAAAGACATAACCTGTAGTAGATCTTCTTTTGTCTAAATCACCTGCATAGTCAGCATATACATATCCGCAAATTGATCCTTCACTACCATTAAAGACAATGCAATGGTCACTTGTGCCTCTTAGATATCAAAGCACCCATTTCACTACTTGCCAATGTTATTTACCTGGATTTTCCATGAACCTGCTGACAACTCTAATTGCATGTGAAATGTCAGGTCTTGTAGATACCATCGCATACATTAAGTTGCCTACAACATTTGCATATGGTACATGAGACATATATTGCTTTTCTTCATCAACTTTAGGACTCAAAACTGAAGAAAGCTTAAAATGGGAAGCCAGTGGAACATTACCAGGTTTCACATTATTCATAGAGAACTTTTCAGGTACTTTCTCCACATACTTTTGTTGTGACAACCAAAGCTTACCATTTTTCCTGTCTCTGTGTATCTCCATGCCCAAGATATGTTTTTCTGCTCCAAGATCCTTCATATCAAACATCCTAGAGAGTTGAGCTTTTAACCTGTTGATCTCTTCAATGCTTTTACTTGCAATAAGCATATCGTCAACATACAAAGCTAAGATAATGAATATGTCATTGAAACTTTTGAAGTATACACAATGATCATACTCACTTCTTATAAAATTATGGCTCACCATGAAGGAATCAAACTTCTTGTACCATTGTCTAGGAGACTGCCTCAGGCCATACAATGATTTCCTGAGCTTGCAAACTAATCTTCTGCTGTGACCTAGTACAAAAACTTTTGGTTGTTCCATATATATCTCTTCATTCAAATCACCATGTAGAAAAGTTGTTTTAACACCTAACTATTCTAACTCAAGATTAAGTAACGCAGTTAGTGACAATAGTACGAATAGAAACAAGTTTTACAATTGGAGAAAAAATCTCATGAAAGTCTATACCTTCAACCTAAGAATACCCTTTTGCTACTAGTCTCGCCTTATACCTTTCGATACTTCCATCAACTTTCCGTTTCAGTTTGAAGATCCATTTGCATCCAACAACACTTCTCCCTTCAGGAAGCTCTACAAGATCCCAAGTATTGTTCTTAGCTAATGAGTCCATTTCTTCTTCCATAACCGTTTTCTATTTTTCGCTATCTGTATCATCTACTGCTTCCTAATAACAAGAAGGTTCCCCATCTTCGGTAATCAAAGCAAAAGATGAAGCAGAATCTTCATACCTTTTGGGATTTTTCCTTTCCCTTATAGACCTTCTTAAAGCGACTGGTTGTTGAACTGGTTCAGAAGCTTCAACAGCTTCCTTTGTGTCTTCAACACCTTTTTTTCCAAAAGTCTCTCCTTCCTTTCGACTGTCACCGAAAGGTCTAGCCTCAAACTGAACTCGTTGATCTGGCAATACCTATTCCTGTTCAATTCTTTCAACATTTGATTTTAAAAGAGAGGATTCATCAAATGTTACATCTCTACTAATTACTATCTTCCGTAATGTAGGATCCCACAACCTATATCCTTTCACTACATAGTCATACCCAACAAAGACATAACATTTTAACTTTGGATCTAATTTTGAACGTTGATTTTTCGGAATAAGAGAATAAGCATCACAGCCAAATATCTTCAAATGTGAATAGTCACATGACTGGCCTGTCCAAACTTCTTCAAGAATTTTACAATCAATTGCTACTGAAGGTGATCTGTTAACCAAATAACAAGCAGTAGATACTGCTTCTGCCCACAACTCCTTTTGCAAGTTAGCATTACTGATCATACTTCTGGCTCTTTCCATAAGAGTCTGATTCATATGCTCAACAACACCATTTTGCTGAGGAGTATAAATAGAAGTTTTGTGTTTAATAATTCCCTCATCCTTACAATATTGTTCAAATTCAACTAAAGTGAACTCACCACCATTGTCAGTTCTTAAACATTTAATAGATTTGCCTGTTCTTTTCTCTATCATTGCTTTAAATTGTTTAAAGACATTGAATACATCAGCTTTCCTTTTTAGCATAAAGACCCAAACTTTATGGGAGAAATCATCAATAAACGTTAAAAAATATAGAGCACCTCCATATGACACAACAGGGAATGGTCCCCATAGATCAGATTGAATATAGTCTAAAACATCTTTACTATTATGACTTCCAACTTTAAATCTTTGTTTACACTGTTTTCCATACACACAATGTTTACAGAAATCTAACTTCAAGGTTTTCAGTTCGGGAAGAGATTTATGTTTCATCAGTATCTGAAGACCTTTCTCACTCATATGACTGAATCGTTGATGCCATAGATGAGTACCTGCTTCTTCCTTTTCTGATGTAACCACTGCTTCACTGACCTGAGTACTTCCTTTTAACCTGTAAAGATTTCCGACCTTTTCTGCTTTCATAACCACAAGGGATCCTTTAAAGACTTTCAAGATGCCATCCTGACCTATAAACTTATAACCATCTGAATCCAACACTCCAAAAGAAATCAAAATTTTCTTCAAATCAAGTACATGTCTAACACTAGTTAATGTTCTAACTATGTTATCATACATCTTAATCCTAACATCTCCCATCCCAATAGTCTGACATGACACATTATTACCCATAAACACAGAACTACCGTTTACATTTTTATACGAAGTAAACCCATTTCTATGTGGGCACATGTGATGCGAAGCACCAGAGTCTAACATCCAGCTATCTAAACCCTGAGAGACATTACATTTAAGTGAAGTTTCATATATCATACATAATTCTTCAGCAGATAAAACTTCGTCTATCATACCTGAATCGACCTGATTTGCTTCCTTCTTCGGGTTATCGGATTCCTTTCCTTTCCAACAGTCTTTCTTCAAGTGTCCAACTTTATTGCATTGCCAACATTTTGCCTTACACTTCTTACCCTTCGATTTCGATCTGGAAGACCCCCTTGCTTTTTCTCCTCTTTCCTTTGAGAATCCTCTAGCTACCATGGCTTCTGATGCAGTTGTTTCAGTACTGGATTTCCTTCGTACTTATTTAGACAGGAGAGCTCCCACGACTGATTCAAACTTCAAAGAATCAGCAGTGCTCAAGCTGATTGAAGTTACGAAGTGATCCCATGACTCGAGCAGAGAACACAGCAAGGTTATGGCTTTATCTTCTTCCTGTATTTTAACTTCCATATATGTTAATTGACATATAAGTGTATTAAAAACATTCAAATGTTCTGCAACATTAGAACCGTCTTTCATTCGAAGACTGTATAACTGTCTATTTAGATAAATTATGTTGGTTAATGACTTTGTCATATAGAGTTTTTCCAGTTTTCCCCACAATCCTGAAGTTGTAGTCTCTTCAACAATATTGAAGAGAACTTCATCTTCTAGGCATAACTGGATGGTACTGAGAGCTTGTGCATCCAAGTCCTCCCAGTCTGAAGTAGTCATGGTCACAGGTTTCTTAGTTGCCCCATCCAATGCCTTGTCCAACCCTTGTTGCACAAGAAAATCCCTAACCTTCAGTTTCCAAAGAGAAAAATTGCTCTTTCCAGTGAATTTCTCCACCTCGATTTTTGCATTCGACATCTAGTAGCATTGTTGGCAGCAACTATGGCAGCAAATACAATGAGGTTCTGGCAGCAACTCCACGGTTTCTTCCTCACAAACAGATGGCTATCGATGCAGATGTTTTGGTCTTTACGCAAACCGCCCTTCCTTCATGCAGACAGTTTTGGCATTCTGGTCTTCACGCAGGCCACCCTTCCTTTCTTACACGTGCTCCTCACATAGTTAGATAAGTGGGCAAGGGATTGACACTCTAGCATGCAGAAAACACTAGAGTCTAGTCTTCACAGCCTCCCTTCACACTAGACGCAAGCACACAGGCAAACGTAGCCGGGGTTCTGCTCCGTCTATCTCCCTCTACGAATGTTGATCGCAACTGGGCAAGGGATTGACACTCCAACACACAGATAGCACTAGAGTCTAGTCTTCATGGCCTCCCTTCATACTAGACGCAGGCACACAAGCAGTGTCCTTTACCATTTTAGCATTCTGGTCTTCACACGTAGCCGCTGGCTCTTCAACCTCACGCTGGTTTGGCAGACAACAAACAAGCTCTACGCTGGCTCTTCAACCAATGACACAGCCGCAGCCTTAAAAAAATTAATTAAAACTAAAAACACTCAAATGCCTCCAAAAAAAAAGATCATGCAGGACTCAACTCAACTCATTGGCTCCGATACCACTTGTTGTATCAATATGGGAAATAATGAAGAAAAGAAACTAAACACATTCAGTTATACATTGACCAAGAAAAGAAACTGAATTCAAACACACGCAAATAAACACACATGATTTACATGGTAAAACCTCGACAGGGTGTCAAGGAAACATCCATGGGGCAAGGGATTGGAATCTCTATTAATTCAACAATGATTCTCCACGATTACATTTCTTGAGCATTCACTAGTTTTATACCAGCCGCCTCCGTTACATAACTACTATTTCGGTATAGAACTAACTAGTTACATTTTACCCAAAATTACATAATTCATTCTCAAACTAACAGATACAACCTACAACATATCCACTATAATTCCCTCTTCGCTCTCACATAATCTCCTCTCTCTTTCTCACTCAGAATACAAATCTACATAGACGTAATACAATTTCCTCATATATAGCAAGGGGTTGCCTTCTAGGGAAAAACCCTAAATTAAACATAACTTCTACTGACAGATCTCTGCCTAGTGAATAGCCCAGATTGACTACGGAATTACAATATTTTACAAGGCAATTTTACATATATTTTTAGCTTCGAGGGCGCTGCCCCCAATCCCCGGCCAAGGGGGGGCTCCCAAAGATCGCAGCCCGCCCCCCTCCCAACCCTCCTTGGACCCCCCTTGCAGTGCAAATATTACGGGTGGCGTCACCGCCACATTACGAACTGGAGTCCAATGTGGTGATACCTATGAATAAAGAAGATAATCAGGCTCCACACCCAACACTTTGCAATATGGGAAATCATGGATCTATTTTAAGGATTTGCAAATTTTCTCCATCTTGTTGCAGTGCTTGTAGACATGCTCATATCTAAAAAAATCCAGATAATAGAGTTCCAATATAACTAAAATCATGCACCTCTTGTTTATGATGCAAAGATCGATCACTCAAGGCAATTGAAAAATGATTTGTACAATGATGGATTTAAAGTAGATCTAAACCAAATATATGTTATTCATAAACCAGATATTATGTGTTTACATGTTAATGTACCACTCATATCTATATTAATGTTGCAAGGATAACATGAAGAATATAGAGAATACATGACTTTTCTTGAATCCTAAAGATGACATAATAATAAATACAATATTGTGCAAATGATTCAAATATAACATAACAAGATAGGTTGTGATCCTTATAACCTCATCACTATTTAACTTCACCGAGAAGCAAGTTTTATTGGAACTTTCCACATGTGAATTTACCATGTTATTTCTTTATCTTTCCTATTACACTTTAGATCTATTATCATGGATCACTTGGCAGGGAGCAACTTCTATCCATCACCTAAACTTGGACTTCACCTCTCATAACCTTACTAACCATGGCTTTGATACGATGTTAATAATAAGGTGGGAAAAACAAGACAAGTGAAGTGGCGAAAAAGGCCTTCAATCATTCTCATACAAATTGTAATGATCTCAAGATTTAAATTTATAGTACATCAATTGGACCATTCTAGAGTCTAGATCTCATTGACATGTCATCAGTGAATCATGGCAACGCCTCATCAAAGATAGGATTTACAACTTATATCTATGTGGTCTCAGATTTTTTGATTATCTAGGGATTCACAATCTAACAAAAAATAATGCATATAAAATTTTGGTTAGTTGGTCAATCTTTTTATTATGATGATTATTAAGCATATTTCATGTTTCACCGTTGCAATTGTTTCTTGTTGTTATTAAGGTTTGCCATCATTTTTCAAAATCTTATATGACTTGTCAATTTTTTCCTCTTTTTCTATTAATTTGATGAATTTGTCCCTTGATGATTTTTTCCCTTCTTTTTGTCCCAATCCTTTTTTTTCTTTTTTATTTATTCTATTTTTCAATGCTAACAATGTAATTTTTTACATTATTGATTTCATATATACATTATTTACCATATGTACACAGTTCATCACCATCTTAAATTGTGTTTTTTTCCCTTTCTAGGCCCCACCTTAATTTTACAAGGATCTTTGTATTTGAAATTTTTATTAATGCTAACATTAACAAAAATGCACCAAAGTATAAAAAAATTTAAATAAAATTTAAAAATGTTTTTTTAATACAATTCAATGAAAAAGTGTTTATAGGGATAAATGTGGCTATAATAAATTAATATTATACAATGTTTTTCTTAATGATAATGAGTGTATAGAGGTGGTACAAATGCACCAACAGCTAGTGTCTATGCTAACTAAAATGGCAGCTAAGTCAAATTGTACAATTGATAGATTTGTATAACATTGGTAGCCATTTGTATGACAACTATGTACAATAGTTAATTACAAAAATTTATAAGATGCTTGTAAGTTTATAACTATAGATCACATAAATTTGTGAGACACTACACTTGATTTATCATTATGTAAAGACAATAGTGAAAGAAACTTGATCTATTAGTAATTATTTACAAAATCAATCCAAAAAAAATTGCTAAATTTAATTTTTGATACTAAATACAGTAGATAGTGCATTTTTATTAATATTTGATAAGAATGATAAAAATACAATGAAACCGATAATAATATATTTACTTATATTAATTAATTATAATTAAAAATATATACACCTATTAAATTTTCATAATTTTTTTTTTATTTATTATAAATTTGACCTTTCATTCTCATATAAAATTCTACTCTTCATTCCACCCCACCATACACCTACCACTGCTAGTAATTTATATATAAATATGTATATCATATCGCATCCCCACCCCATCATGCACCTACCATTCTAATGATATATTAAATTAATTCCAATCCCCACCATGCACCGACCAGTCTACAGTATATGTTACACATGGATGCAATAAATTTTCAATTTTACTTTTACCTTATAAATCAAGATCAACTTTTAAAATTGCTTAATTTTCGGAACTTCTACCATTTACAGTAACATATCCTTCAGAATTTTTTTGTTATTATTAACCTGATAACACATTTGACCAATTTTCAATCAAGAATGAATAAAGTATAAAAAATGGTGAAATCTTGTCCTTTGAACCTTATGTGTTTGACTTAAGGCAGCCAGCTTGTAGATTGCCTATAGGTCTCTGAACATCATTGTCATGTGGAGCTATTGTCTTGTTCTAAGCGTTACTGTCATACCATTATATTGTTTGGTCACATAAATGACAAAAGAATAAAGACCCTGGTTTCATTAAAGTGGAAGTGTATACTGAGTATGTTAAATTTAACATAAGAATGTTTGTTTCTAATTGAGCAGCTAGCCTGTATAAGTAGCAATATCCCTTAACAAGGTAAAACACAAGAAGAAATGAAGGCAGCAAGGAAGAAAACATAAACAAGACTGAAATCAAGGAGCAGCAGGCCAGAATAGGGGATGCCTGTATAACCGGCAATATCCTCCAAAAAAGTAAAAAGCAAGAATAAAAAGGCAGCAAGGAAAAAAACAGAAATAAGTCTGAAATCAAGGGAGCAGCAGGCCCATGCACGCTTTTTGAAATAAACCTGAAATCAAGGCAGGAAACGGTACTAAATATGAAACCAAGGGAGCAGTAGCATGCACACCATTTGAAATGAAACTGAAATTAAGACAGCAAGGCAAAAAACAAAAATATCTAACCTGAAACAGGTTCACGAATACCATCAATGTCTACCAGAATAGCTGCAATGAAAGCTTAATGAATACAGAGGTTGCAGTCAGGAGGGTAAAATCAAGAGGCAGTCCCATGCATAATAATGTCTATGAAGCTTCCCGGTCCATTTCTGGTGATCCATTGTCAATGTAAAGACAAATTTCATTTCAGACCCTCGTGAAGGTCTCTCCTTGTTTTGATCTATTGCGTGAAGGCATACAGATCCTCATTTTAATTAGGTGGGTTAAGTTCGTGAACATTGAATTATCAAAAGTAGTTAGTGTAAAGTCTGGCATTATTCAAGTACAAATAGTGGTGGTTGTCAATTCTGCCATGAACCAAAAAAATTAAAAAGTATAGCTTTGCCCATTGATTCAATCTATTGGCCCAATCTTGCCCTGCTTTGTCGATCTAAGAGACCTTTTGGGTCTCAGTGGCCGACACAATCAACTACCATGGCCTCCTCTGTGAGCTTCATATTTGTACTTAGCTGTATTGCAGGCCTCCTAATTGCAGGAAAAAAAGGATACTCCTACCCTACTTCAGAAGAAAATAAGGACTTTGAAATCCATACAAGCAATGTCAATGATGGCCATCTCCTAGAGTCAACACCAGTTGCAGAGGAAATGAGAAGAAGCATTATGGAAACTGTGTCAAGCGTTGAAGATACTACACATGGAAAAATAACTGCAGAGATGATGGACAGTGTCCAGCTCAATCTCAATCCTTCAATTCTGAATGTTGGAGAAACTAAAACAGATACAATGAAATGTAATCTGTTCTCAGGGACATGGGTCCGAGATGACTCCTATCCTCTTTTTTTGACTGAGCAATGCCCTTACCTTGACATGAAAGCAAACTGCAGGAAGAATGGAAGACCAGATTCTGATTATGAGAAGTGGAGATGGCAGCCGAGTGGATGTTCCATTCCCAGGTGAAAATAACAAACAAATTAGCCTTCCTAGTGTTTTTCTCCTCTTGCAGTGAATTTATGCTAAAAGGAAATGGAATGCAAAAAAACTGAAACAGAGGATTGTGGTGATATTGTATATGATGCTAAATGTATTTAGACTTTCCATGGTGTTTCAGATTCAATGCTAAAAATCTGCTGGAGAGGCTAAGGGGAAAAAGATTAATGTTTGTCGGAGACTCAATAACTCAAAGTCAATGGGAGTCCTTGGTCTGCATGCTTCAAGCAGATATTCCTACCCATAAGAAAACTGTGACTCAGCAATCTTCTCTTACAATATTCAAGGCCCTGGTAAGCTCATAAATGTTGTTTTTGGATTGATTATACGTGAGAGAATATTAAGGCCCGGGTAAGCTCATAAATGTTGTGTTTGGATTGATTATATGTGAGAGAATATTAAGGCCCTGGTAAGCTCATAAATGTTGTGTTTGGATTGATTATATGTGAGAGAATATTAAGGCCCTGGTAAGCTCATAAATGTTGTGTTTTTTATTGTTTATCTCACAAAATGTTTTGAAATTTGATGGATAGAAATGATGTTTTTTTGGTTTATGTGACAAAATGTTTTGAAATTTGATAGATAGAACTGAAGTTAATTGTTTTTATAAGCAGATTTTAAAATATTTTCAAAATCTGCAATCTGATGATCGAAAATATAAGAAATAATAATTTTTTATCATCTTTTTTGTTTTAACAGGATTATAATGCTTCTGTGGAGTTTTTCTGGTCTGCATTCCTGGTTCAGCTGCGCAATAACAGCCAGAACAAGAGAATTCTCTATCTGGACACTCTGGATAATAATGGGACTTACTGGCAAGGAATAGATGTCCTGGTTTTTGAGTCGTCCCATTGGTGGCAACTGGAAAGGTTAGAGCACTCAAAGCTTTGAACTTTCTAATTAAAGACCAACTAAATTTTATGTTGTAAATGGTATTAAAAATGTAGTGTGGACTTTGGTTGCACAGATGGGACTTTATCATGGATGGCAATAAGCTTCGCACAAAGATGGATCCAAGGCTGGCTTACAAAAAGGCATTAAATACGTGGGCAAACTGGATATCTGCAAACATTGATCCCAAAAAATCACTTGTTTTCTTTAGCACCACATCCCCTAAACATTACAAGTAAAATTTCCTCTCAACACATTTAAATTTAATTAGATGCTAGATTCTATAATATTCTCCTAAATTGAATTAATTCAAACAGTATTAAATGAATTATTATTTTTGAAATATTTTCAGAATCTAATTTATAGGAGTGAAATAAAACGATTAATTTTAATTATCGCTTTTATTTTAATTTGATTGACTTTTGAATGTGCAGTTCAAATTTAATTAGATGGTAGATTTATATTCTTATAAATTTAACTCATTCAAATTGAAATAGTATTTAAATGAATTATATATTTTTGAGCCGAGAGATTTATTCTACAGTTCTATAGCCAGATATGATGTGTAAGAGGCTCATTCTACAGTTGAGTATGATGTGTAACCCTGTGGGTACATCATCAAAGCTTTTGCTCATGTAGATCAAAATAAAAAATTTAAAAACAATAAATAACTATAAAAAACATTTATATAATGTCTACTCAAAAAAAATTGCAAGAAAGTAGATCCTTCTCCACTCATGTTAAATCTGTATTTAGAATAAATGCATGCCGGTGAAATATTTTCAAAATCTAATTCACAAGAGCGAAATCAAACAATTGACTTTAATTATCATTCTTATTTCAATTTTACTAACTCAGGTTGGAATCGAATCTGCAGTTCAAGTGAGTGGAATGAAAAGAATGGCCAGGGTTGCTACAAACAAACTGAACCAGTGCAAGTTAAAGGATACAGACCTCCAGTGCCTCCTCAGGTGCCCATAGTGAAGGAAGTTCTCAACAGTATGAAATTTCCAGTTATTTTGATGGATATCACAGAACTGTCCCAGTTTCGCAAAGATGGGCACCCTTCAATTTACAGTGGTGCCAATAACAATGAGACGATTGGAGACTGTAGCCATTGGTGTCTACCAGGCGTCCCTGATACATGGAACCAGCTTTTGTATGTCACTTTGCTTTTCAAGGGTTTCGCGAATTAATGTTCTTATGATCATGTCGAGCCTGAGAATAAAAGTAATAATTGAAAATGCCAAGTGATGCACGAACGCATCTTCTACCAAGTGTGTGAATACTTCCTTAATTTACCCAATTTCCCTACCATGAAGATGTGCAATCTATAACACAATGAAGATGTGCAATCTTTAACACAATAAAACTTGGGAAGGTTCTTCTATCTTGACTTTAGTGAGGTTGTAACACATGGATTTTAAAATATTCAAACTAGAGTAATTTGCAATTTCGAGGAGATTAAACAATTTTTGTGATGTCTCTTTCAAGCAAAATCCATGCATTTGACAAATTTGTGATTATCGATTACTAACTTTAGACTAGTTAAGGAAATTTCTTTTGCATGCAAGTGGTCATCATAACTATTGTGACAACTATAGCTTGCACAATTTTCGTTAATTCCATAAGATTGTATTATGTTGATCATTTATCATGCAATGTCTGTTTATTAGGCGGTTTTTGTTTATTAGGCTGTTTTAGTGTATCATTGTCCTCTTGTTTTTAAACTACTTTTACCATTTCTTCATCCCATTCCTATATCACTAAATCCTTATGATTCATATGCAACATCAACCTCATGTCAACATATTGACACTCTTATAAGGAACAACACACTTTGAAGTAATCAAGGCAAGCACAAGCACAACCATGCATGTAATGGCAATTAGGAAAACATACAACTTCTTTACTAAAATTGGCATAAAACTTACGTGTATGTAACCTCAAGAGGTTGCTAATTTTACAATAATCATAACAAGGCTAATCCCTTTCTTGTTGCATGCTCACCAATCTAAGACTTGACAAGGTTTACAACATCTAGCATCTTAGTCTACAACATCTTTCTTCTCTATTTCCAATTCTCCTAATTGACGGTTTTCTCCATTAACAACCATAGGCTCTTCTTCTCTTTTCCTCAATGCCTTGTTGGCCTCCTATTTGTACCATAATTCTACCAAGAAAGTTGATAGCTAGGATTGTGCTCCCCCTTCTTCAATTCTTTACCACACTCTTTTGTAGTTCTACTTAGTAGCTAGATTAGAATTGCATGCTCATCTTCTTCAGAGGAAGCTCTAACCAATATACAACCAAAACCACTTTATTCTCTCTCCATGAGTTGTTGGCTCAATTCTTTCTCTAACTATTATGCACAATCTTCTTTACATTGGAACTATTTTTTCCCTCAATCGCATCTTCTTCTATGTGATATATTTATATATCCTTGTGAGATCTCTTTCACTTCTTATCAATGAATAATTCTCCAACCAATTTTATCTGAACAAGATTGACTATTGAACTAAAAGGTGAGGGTTCAATGGAAACTAGATTAAGAAGTCTTGACCTTGCATTAAACTCCAACATGAATGAGAAATGAATAAGGGTCATGGTTGTGGGAGGAGGGATCAATGATTCTCTTTTTCCTAAGTCTCCAACATACTCCTCATTCATGTATTTTTGATTAGTTATGGAAGATAGTTGGGATGCATTGGGAATGGATTGACCAAATCATCCCTCTCATGTACCCCACATCTCATGAAGCACTCCCAAACATGGTGTAGACACTTGCAAAGTAACCTCAATGTAGGTTTTAACCCTATATAGAAATTACTTTAAAATGGATTTTTAAAAAACAGGAAAAAAATTACAATGGTGAAAACATGAAAATAATATACAAAAAGATATTTTTCCTAGAACCCAAAATTGTGAAAACGAGGTTGAATTTTCATTATATTCCTTCCATTGTTACAATACATTATATACATGCCAAAGCATTCATAAACCCTATTCATTACATTGGATTAGAATGTAACCATAGTTCGCTTGACTAGATCTACAAAATACTATGGACAAAACCATCATGGCCAAAAACCATGCGTAAAACCATGGGTACGTTTTCCCACCATCATTGGGTCTATCCAACCATTATTGGGACCGCAAAAAAAAATCATGAGGTGCTACCCCAAACCTTGTGCAAGGGGCTACTACCCCTCTGCAACCCACCGCTGTGCCCGACGCAACATAACAACGTATGGAGCTAGTAATGGAAATAATATGACACATAACCAACATTCTCCCATTTGTTGTTTTCTTTCCACACGAAAGGTCGTGGGAGTGCATTTTCACTGGTCCAGGGCTACAACACCCATTGTTTCTCTACACCAATAAAAATTCTCAGTGGTCACACACTTTGTCAATGCATCTACAACATTCTTCAAAGTGTCCACCTTTATCAGCAACGAATTTTTTCTTCAACCATATCTCTCACAAAGTGATAATAAACATTAATATTCTTTGTCTTCAAATAATAAATAGGGTTCTTTGCCAAGAAAATTGTAATTTGGCTTTTTCAATCTATTCTTATAGCTCGATGTACCAACCCGATACTTGAACACAATCTTTGAAACCAAACTACTTCTTTTCTTGCATGAGTGGTTGCCGTGTGTTCAACCTCTATAGTTGAAAGTGCCACTAGATATTGTCTCTTGCTCATCCAACTGACTGCTCCTACAAATAGGTTAAAAACGTACCCACTTGTAGATCTTCTTTGGTCCATATCTCTAGCCCTGTCTGCATCAACAAAGTCATGCATGTCCAACACTTTGTCCAATCCTAGTCTTCTTTGGTAGAAAAATCCATAATCACTAGTGCCACCAAATACTTGAAAACCCACTTCATTGTTGTCCAATGCTCCTTCCCTAGTTTTGACATAAAAATGCTCAATACTCCCTTTGCATGTGCAATGCCTAGTCTGGTATAGGCCATTGCATACATCAGGCTACCAACTGCACTCGCATATGGAACACAGGACATGTCCTCTTCCTCTTCCTATGTCTTGGGACATTGTTCAACATATAACTTTACACCTACAGGAATAAGAATCTTCACCGATTTTTTAACTTGCATATTAAACATATGAAATATTGTCTCAACATACTTCCTTTAGTTTAACCAGAGCTTCATGTTTACCCAATCTCATTTAATTTCCATGCCCTATATATAGTTTTCAACACCAAGATCCTTCATGTTGAATTTAGAGGACAATTGGGTCTTCAAATCCTAGATAATTTCTTTGTCATTTCCGATCAACAACATATCATCCACATACCAAATAAATAATACAGCCACCAATTAATTTCAAATACACACAGTGATCCGCTTTGCTCCTTGGGAATCCAAGTCCTTGCACATATGTATCAAATTTTTGATACCACATCTTTGGAGACTGTTTTAACCCATACAAATAATTTTTTAACTGCATACCAGTTCTTTCTTACCCTTCACCGCAAAGACTTCTAGTTGCTTCATGTAGATCTCTTCTTCCAGATCCCCGTGAAGAAATGTTGTCTTCACATCTATCTATTCTACCTCAAAATCAAAATCAATAGCAACAAATAAAATTAATCTAATAGAAACTAACTTGGAAATAGGAGAAAAAATATCACGAAAATCAATTCTCGACACCTAGAAATAACCTTTTCCTACTAACCAAGATTTTTGTTTCTCCACTTTGCCTTTTGCATTCATCTTCTTCTTAAATGCCCATTTTATGCTAATGGGTTTCCTTCTAGCCAACATTCCCACCAAATCCCAAGCCTCATTTTCGTCTAAAGTTGTTATTTCTTCAACCATGGCCTTCCCCCAGAGTTTTCAATCCTCTAAATCCATTTCCTCCCTGACAGTTCTAGGATCATTATCAATAATAGATAACGCAAAATTTGGATAGAAAGTAGATGGACTATACCTCTCTAGGTTCGTTCTCTCTCGAACTGATCTCCTCAAAACTAGAGTGTTGGTTCTTCCTCTTCTGATTCTTGTTCTTCTGTAGAATCTTATTCTTCCTTTTTTAGTGTAAACTCTATCTTCTTCAATTCCTTTTCATTTAGTAGAACTTCATGTTTAATAACATATTTTGCTTCTCTAAACAACACATCTCCACTAGACACAACCTTCCTTGTTTCTGTGTTCCAAAGCTTGTAAACTCTTAACCATCCTTATACCCAATAAAGATGCACCTTTCAAATTGACTATCCAACTTCGTTCTCTTTTCCTTTGGAACATGTACATATGCATCACATCTAAATACCCTAAAATGTGAGAGAGAGAGCTTCTTACCAGTCCATAACTCATGTGGAGTCGTATACTCTAATGTTGATGAAGTTGATTTGTTAAATAGGTAACATGCAGTATCCACTGCCTCTTCTTAGAATTCCTACCCTAATCCAGTGCCACTTAGCATGCTTCTTTCCTTTTCCATCAACATCCTATTCATTTTTTCTTCAACTCCATTTTTTTTAGGTGTGTATGGAGTAGTCTTCTGCCATACTATACCACACTTATTACAGAAATATTTGAATTCCTTCCTGCATAACTCCCTACCATTATCTGTCCTCAACACTTTGATCTTCTTCTCTCTCTAATTTTCCACCAAAGCCTTAAATTTTTTAAACATGTCAAAGACTTCGGATTTATTATTGAAGAAATATATCCATGTATTCCTTGAGAAGTCATCTATAAACGAGACAGAGTACATATATTTACCCAGTAATGGAACTGACACAAGTCCAAACACATCACTATGCACAAGCTCTAATATCCCTTCTACCCTCTTAGCACGAGAAGAGAAACTCATCTGATTCTACTTCACATATATACCTTCTACCTTACCAATACCATGTAGTATTTGAAGGCCCTTATCTCCAATGTGTATGTAACAACCTCGGTGAAAATTTCGTGTAATAAAAGTTAATAAAGGCAAAAATAATAACCATGGTTGATGAGACACTTCTTCCAAGCTAAATGTTGGGTAGAACATCCTAGTGTGGGCATTCATTTGGTTTATCATGGCTAAGGAAATTGTCAAAGGAAATGGCTAAGGCTTTGGAAGGGCAAAATGGCCTTTTTGGCACATTTAATTATGAAAATAATGGAAATTAGGAGAAAAGGAAGGTGAAATGTCACAGATTGCATGTGAGGAGGAAAAAGAAGGAAAATAATGGAAAATGAAGAAAATAGAGGCTTAATTGATAAAAAGGCTTCTAAGGATCAGTTGGTACCTTTTTCCAATTCAGTTTTGGAGCTCTCTCATTATTGTCTCTCTCTCTCTCACTCTTGGACACTTCAGATTTTTCTTCAAGCGCTTTGGCATTGGATAAAGAAAGGAAAAGAATGCAAGAGGAAGGAAGGAGAAAGAAAGGAAGAGCAGGATCAAGCAACTACAACAATATTCTTTGCAAATATAGATTTGCATGTGTTTTTTCCTTGCTAGATTTGGCATGCATAGTGTTGCATGTGGTTCTAATGTTGTTATGGCTTGTGTTTTTCCAGGTGTGATAGTGTTTTTAGCCTAGCCTTGTCAAGTCCAGATAGCCATGGTGTGATGGGGTTCTCATGTTTTGGTTGAGCTGGATTATCAGATGGCTGCAAAGCTAAGTGAGGTGGAACTCTGAATGATAGAAAACATGGCCTAGTAAACCCTGAACCAGACAATGGGTTGTGGTAAAGCCATATTTTGTGTTGCATCAGTGGGCTTAGGAATCCTTGTACATGAATGGCAGGCTATACCATAAATCCAAGAGGTGGATTGCTATCTGTTGGGCCTAGTAATGTTGGGTTAGGATATGCGGTAAATCCTAGAGAGTGGGTCTCAATTTAGGACCTAGTGATCCAGTGTCGGTTGCAATAAAGTCTAAGAGACAAGTGGTGGGCCCCAGTATTATAGCAATAATGCTGCAACTCCTGGAACTCCCTTATTTAATTTTATCAACTCGGTAGTTCGTAACAAACTTGGAAGCGACAGTGTTGTATGCACAAGTACTAGCTCTTGCCGCAGCTGTCACTTGGTCAGCTGGCACAAGTCCACTAGGGGCTTAAGCAAACTTCTATGAGCTCTGAGAAGAAGCTTTTTAACTGATGGACGAAAGCTAACTCAAAGGAAGCTAATCTACTTGCGGAAAGAAACTGAAAATCCGAAAGGAAATGCAAACCCTAACAAACCCTAATTTTACCATCTAGTCCTACTGATGCGAAAAAGAAGATGCAAGCTAATGAATGAGATGCCATTGACTTCTAGGAAGGTAAAATGCATGTGTCTAAGTTATCACTATCTGAAGAAAACATCTTTTTGTATTTTTGAATAAGTTGTCAAAATTATCATGCATGTGCTTTCACTATTTTTGACTGTGCAGAGGTGGATCGGCGAGAGAAAATACTTGGAAGAGGTTGGGAAGGTTCAGAGAGGGCCTAAGGGGTCCCTAACACCCTTCGAGAGAGTTTCATAGAGTTTGGCTATCAAGAAACCTCATTCGTGAGCTTCTACAGGAAGTCTGCAGGGGTTCTACAGGATGTTCAGAGATTTCTACAGGATGTTCAGAAATTTCTACAGGATGTTTAAAAATGAGATCTTGGAGGATGGGTGAGTGAGAGAAGTTGCATGAATGGATATGGAGGTAGGATAGGGGTCTGAAGTGGCCCAGAGACTGGTGGATGGAGTGGTGAGAAGGTGTAGATGGCTGAGTTGGCTCAAAGAAGGCTGAAGTAATGGTTGCACAAAAATTAGGGTTTTGGGAGCAAATGGAAAACGTGAGGCAAGGATTCTAAGTAGAGGGTGGAGTGGATGGTGCTGATAGAGAATAAGCAAATGAAGAAGTGGTACAGGTGCTCTACAAGTCATTTTTCCAATCTGAACCAACAAAGACTTGTAAATTCAAAGACCTAGTTACGTTGACCTAATATGCTAGCTGCCAGTAAAGAGAATGAACAGAAGTGTGACCTGCAATGAAACCATGTATTTAATCTCATGCAACTAAGAAAATGAAAGTCTGAACTTGTAACCAACTTCTACACATGAAAATCAAACACTAGTGATTGCATGGCAAAGCAAAATCAGTGTTTTTGTGGGCAGCAAAGTCATCCTAGTCACAAATCTTGATCCCACTGAGGGAGAGGTGAAACCACAGATGTTTGATAGCCCTTTTCTTGAAGAGTTTTCTGTTAACAACCTATCAACTAAATCTGATCATGAAAAGCTATTTTACTCATCAAAAACAACCTAAATAACAAAACAAGATTTAAATCTAAATAACAGATTTTATTCTAAGAATGCAGCAAAGACACATGAAAGTAAACAAAGGAGGTATTGGGTGCTTGAGATGGCCCAACCCCAAGAGCTACAGCCTCCTAAGAAAGATTAAAGCTGGTGCAAAGCTGGATTCATCTTTACTGATCAAAAGAATAGTTACATCCCAAAAATTTTCTACAAGAAAAAGCTTGAAAATCTGTTGAAATGCAGAGCTAACCTATTGGCTAAAATCGAACTACAAATGACTAACTACTGGCTAACCAAAATGACTAACTACCAGCTAACCAAAATGACTAACTACCAGCTAACCAAAATGAGGCCCTAAGCCCTCTTATTTATACAAATTGAGGACCCCAACAGTCCTCCTAAACTTTAGGGACTCGGCTGCCCAAGACTTGTAGTTAACAGCAGTCCTACTTGACTTGCTTGGCTGCCCTTGTGTTAATTGATTTGGTGGCCCTTGAACTCTGAGCTGATGGTGGAGAATTCGAGGTAAGGGCCCATAAATGAAGGGAACACCTTCCTAAAAATACTCTCCACGAATTTGGCTGCCAAGTGCTCATTTCAACCATTGACTTTGTCTCCAAATTGACCAAAAAAGCTACACAAAGCACACATTAGACTTGTTGGCATAATGACTAACCCAATTCTCTCTATTAGCATAAATATAATCAAAAACATGCAATAAACTAATGAGAATGGTGGATTAAATCGAATTAGGAGGTTGAATGAGCCCAAATAATCATCCATTTTTGGGGCTCATCATCACCCCCCTACTGAAAGTGTTGCTCATCCTTTGAGCAACCAATCTATCTCCTCATCTTTGATGACCTTGGTGGCCTCCTTTTCATGCCAAGCTTCTGAAGTGATGTCCTCTTCTCTGTCATGAAACCATTCTTTTCTCTTTGCTTCTTTCCACTGCCTGTGCTCCTTTTCTGGTAGCAGTTTTTGTTAAAGCCTCAGCCTTAGCCTACAGCTTTGTCCTCTCTCTGCTGTTCATCAGATGTTTCCTTGTCTTTCCTTCTTCCTGTGATTGTTTGGCCACCTTTTCCTCCAATTTCTTGGTCTCTCTTAGCTTAGCCCGAGTTTCCTGTAGAGAATTCTCAGCTTCCTGTAGAACTGTCTCAGCTTCCTGTAGAACTATCTATGAGTCCATCATCTGAATTCTTTCTCTCCAAGTGAAGGTTTTTGGCTTCCTCATTCATAGATGATGGATCTCTTTGAAGTAGGCTCCTCATTTTATTTAGCTTTTGTGTCCTTAATGACAATTTGCTCCTTTGATTGTGGTTTGGGTCTCCCAGTTCTTATCTACATGCTCTTTCTTGCCTTAAAATATAGTGGAAGCTCCCTCTTTCGCTTCTCCTTCAGCTTGGGAGAGGTAGTTAGGGCGGCCAACACATCTGCTGCCTCCCTAGCTAGGATTTCAGCCAATTTCTCTTTCTGCTTCCCTTTTTCAGGACTTCCTGTAGAAAGTCCTGTAACTGATTTCTGGCTTCCTATAGAAGCTGTTTTTACACTTCCTGATTTGGCTTGCATGGCTGGGGGTGTCTTCTTCTTCAATTTTTGTTGATGCTAGTTCCAAGACCTTGAGACCCGACTCTCTAATGGTGAATACTGCCTGCACTAGCTTCGTTTGATGTGAGCTGCTGGTGTCTCCATGGTATGTGCTCCAGCCGGATCAGCTGCTACAGGATTCCTATAGGACATCCTGTAGCCGTTTCTCCTCCTGGGGTGCATGATTAAACAAACAAAGTTGCATTCATGGATGAAGGGTCCTGAGGGTGCCTTGATAGGTAAGGTGTGTGGGCCTCTGCATGCTTTATTTTTCACTTAAAAAACAAATTCCTATCTGATAAAATAGGGTTCTCGTATGACGATGTAGGTATATTCAACCAGATGATAGTAATGGTGGTGAGAGGAGATGGAACAAGTGGAGGATGGAAGAAAAGAGTGGTTGCATGCCTCCTCAATAGATTTCAAGCTTCAAATACCTCTCCGTAATCGATTCTAGCCTACCCAAAAGGCTCTACAGGATGTTTCTGGTAAAAATACAGAACTTCCTATAGAAAGTCCTGTAGCTTCCTGTAGAAGGTTGAACCATGACTAAATTGTGTCTAGATCCTGAAAAAAATGAGTGTTCATGGAGGGGATGGATGTGAGGATGCATGGGATCTTGGTAGGTACCCTTCTACTTGTGTTGGGAGGCCCCCCTTCCGCATTGTGTTCCTGCAACCTACAACCGTTTCCAAGGATTAAACTGGTTTTTTTTCTCTCTGTTTCATCCTCCTTTTTCTTTCTCGCTTTCCTTGTGATGGTTTCACTGTTGCTCTGCCCTAGGTTTTCTTACCCTTATCTTTCTTCCCCTTTGTTTTCCTCTCTGCCTCAATTTGCTCATTTTCCTCACTGTTGGATGAAGTGAGTTCCTCGGCCAGAATTTGGATATAATGCCCTATTTTGGCTTGTGCTCTGATCAAAAGGAGAATTCTAATATGGCTTTCCTCCTTGACTCTCAGGACAATATTTCTCCATTGGTTTTATCTCTCCTTTCACCAATTCCTTGGTTATAATATTATAGCTGCCCCAAAACTTGACTGTCAAAATGAAATTAGGCTCTCACAGACAGAGTGCAGAGCTAATTTTCACACTAACCATATAACAGTCACAAAAGAAAAAGGTTTATATGTGCACAGGTGAGCCTTACAGCGGTTTATCGTTATAATGGGGAGAGTTCTCTAGCAGGAACCATGGAGGTGAATACGACGCAGCACCATTCAAAAGAAATTTTGTGTATTATATAAGCAAAACACCATCTGAACCCACAGGAAGATTGGTTCCAATCTTTTTTACTTCAAACGAGATAATTCACCACCTTTCGAAAATTAAGCATGGGGATGGCATGTTCGAGCCTACCTCTCCTTGAGATTTCCAATTTGTCGAAGAGAAATCCAGACTTTTATGCTCTAGAAGGTTGTTTTCTGTGTTTCCTGTAGAAGACTTCCTGTAGAAACGCCTGTAGAGCGCGACAGGCAGGAATTTTTTTAAGAAACGGCAGAAATCTAGAGAAACCAAGCAGGAATCTTGCAGAGGACCACTGGTTAACTGATCTAGACGTGGTGGACGTGTGCTCCAGTTGACCGCAGTTGAACAGAGGGTGGTGAGAATTTCAGCCGAGCATCATTTAATTTCAGCGTGATTTACGTGAGAGAGAGAAGTGGCCAAGTGTACGTGGCCACATGCAACTGGAAGTGTTGTTCCTGAACTGTGCGTTTTTCCTCTGTAATCACTAACGTGAATTGAACTGAGGTTTAAACGGCCAACACTCTTGGTTGCTTTAATTTTCACATAAGTTAGTTGTCCACGTGTACTACGTGACTTCCGGCTGAGTGCTAGAGAAGGAAATCGGCTTAACCTTGCTATATTCGTGGCTTAATTCCACCATTCCATTCATTCATGCAGTTTTTAAATTAGATTTGTGCAATAGAAGAACGCGTTTCAGTCACGTACCTGAAGTCAAATGGCTGTTGTGAGGTGTTGTGGCTAGTCATTGCTGCATGCACTGGTTTCTTTGGTTACATGAGGGCTTGGCTGATGATTTTTGGTTGTTTTCCTTGTGCAGGTGTCCTCTGACCAGATCTAAGCTACAGGCATTTGTTTCCACATTCAAATCTGCACCTTCAAGCTGCTGCTGCTGAATTTTCACCGGACCAGAACTTGTTTTCGCCATTTCCTCCAAACGGTAAACTGGATCGATCTGAAACTTTCTGAGCATGTTCCTATCATCATGATGCACCTCCCATAGCAAAATCGTGATCAATGGATGCACAAATTTGGAGAAAAATGGAAAATGGCTGAATATTTCAGAGATCCATTTCTCAGAAACTGTACATCGGAATCGGCTGAAACGGCTTGGGTAGGCTACTATCACCCATGTGCATCTCCCCATGAAATAGGCTTTGAAACGGATGCACGGATATGGAGAAAACACAAAAATGGCTAAAGGAGATGGAGGCTGATTTCTCGGAAACCGTGCACTGGAATTGGTTGAAAATACTCAGGCATGTTTCCATCACCCTTGTACAATTCCCCATAAAAAGGTTTTTCAAATGGATGCATGGTTTTCAAGTTAGGGCAAAAACAAATTCTGTTCTAGGTATTTTTGCTTCAAGGCATTTTACAGTTTTGTTGCATGGTAAGAAAAATGAACTTGGGCTGTGATGCAGGTATGGAGATGATGGAGGAGGAATTTGAAGATTGCAGGAGGACTACTGAACCCTTGAGGAAGTTACCATATTCGCCAAACCACCTTTTTGAAATCCATTTCTAGCTTCCTACAATTTCTACAGGAACTTCCTGTAGAAGCACAATGAGGTGGAAAAATGATGGAAAAAGGCGAGGGATGGACACAGAGGTGCTTGTAGGCCTAGCCAACAGATTCCCACCATCAGGTTCCCTTTTAAAGTTGAATTTGGTTTGTCCAAAGGTTCTACAGGATGTTTCCTGTAGAAAACACAGAACTTCCTGTAGAAGGCACAGTTTTCATAAAAGAAGCACAATGAGGTGGAAAAGATGATGGAAAAGGGTGAGGAATGGGAACATGGATGCTTGCAGGCATAACCAATAGATTCCAAGCTTTAGATCCCCTTCCAAAATCGAATCTGGCTCGCTTGAAGGTTCTATAGGATGTTTCCTGTAGAAATATAGAACTTCCTCTAAAAGGCACAAAAATTTCTTTGTCTTTGTTTTGAGTGATCCTCCTGACCTGAAACGTCCTTGCTACAACCTAAAATTATTCAATGTAAATTAGGTTTATTTTTTCTCTTTTTTTTCTTCTTTTTTCTCTTTTTTTTTTGAAAACAACTAGGGCGCCACATGGAGGTTTTCACCCTAATTGCCTGCCCTAGGCGCCTCCAAGGGAGGTTTTCACCCAAGGATCTTATTATTTTTTGCTTTTCTCTTTTTTCCAACCCACTGACCACCTCATGGAGGTTTTCAATCAATGAGCCAATCTAAGGCGCCTCCGAGGAGGTTTTCACCTTAGATTTTTCCTCTTATTTCCATTTTTTTCATTTTTTCCTTTTTCTTTTTTCTTTTCTTTTTTTCTTTTTTTTTTTCTACCCTACCCTACTTGAAAAACAAAATCGTTCTCAAGTATAAGAATACTTCTAATGGAGCCATGTGCACATCGCGATTACAGACAAAATGATGTGGAGGCTCGAAATGCATGCTTTTACAGGTATCCAAATTTCAGAGAACAAATGATTTGACTTTGAAGGGATCGAGCATAGCTGAGGAATAGAGTACTGCTGCAACTTAGTGACCATTTGAAACCATATCTCAATATAGCTCTGATATCCTTGGTCCTTTTGCTAATCTGGATCATTCTCCATATCTTCTTCTATCATGACCTTCACATCTTCCTCTTTTTGCTGAGTTTTCTCTTGAGTACATGGAGGATTTGATGGTAACTATGAGGGAACTCTCTCGATCTCTGATTTTGATGTCCTCTTCATCAAGTGCAGCCCATGGTTCTTTTCTCTTCTCTTTTGCATCTTCTTCTGTTGGATGTGGTCCTTCAATACTGTCAATATTATCTCTGTTTTGCAGTACTCTTCCTGAGCTATGGTGAGGATCATTGAGCTCAAGAGGAGTCATTTGGACATGTTGTGCCTCAGCTTTGCAATTGGGTTGAGCTACTCCAATGGGCATGTTTGGAAATAGTGGTATGGGTAGTTGAGCAGGGGTGTATATTTGAGATGGAGGTGGATGGGTTTGTGGTTGGGCAGGTGGTGGAGGCAAATGAGCGGGAGGGGAGTTGTATTGGGGCCTCCACCCCTGAGGCTGTGGCTGAGCATAAGATTGAAATGAATGAGCAACTGGTTTGGCATAATATGGATCTGTGAAGAAACAAAGATGAGGTGTGAACCAAGAAGGATGAGCAAGGGAACCCCAAGGAGGCATGAAAGTGGCTTGATAGGGGTCGTAATAGGTCTGGGATGTCCCTTGAATTCCTTGCTAGTAGTGTATGGGTCCATGTGGCCTCTTTTGGTTCATATAATAGAGTGATTCAGTGGCTCCTTTGGTTCTCTGATATGCAGCTTTAAGTCTAGGCAAGGAAGGGCACTGATTCGTAGGATGGTATTCTTCACAGACAAAACACACTTCTATGGAGTGCAATGGACATTCATGCCTAGGATGCTTTCTAGTGCACTTGGGACAAAAGACGGCCAAAGCCCTCTTGGCTTCCTCTTGCTTCCTTTGGATCTGTAAGGTATCCAATTGCATGGCAAGAAACTGCCTCATATCACTCTTGAAATCTTCCATCTGATTTGCAAATTCATTTTTGGATAAGGTACTGCTCCCAACATTTATGCTTGTAGCCATTTGCTCCAGAGGAATGTTTTCTTCTTCTTCTTCCCTTGAGGTTCTTCAAATATGTCTTGTTGTCCACCTAAGGGTTCTTTAATCACAGCCATCGAAGAAGAAAGAAGGTTGGATATGTGAAGTAGTGGGGGTGTTGTGCAATCATTTTTCTGAATTATCTCTACTCATACAAGGCATGAAAGGAAATCTTTTTGGTTGATTTTTGCTTTTTTCTGTTTGTACCTACAAAACTAAAATAGATTGAACTACAACTAATGATCTTGTTGAAATGAAAATGCGGAATTGAAATGAAAGAAGGAAAGGACTGATCTATTTTGCTGAAATGAAATTGCAGGAATGAAATGCTGGGCTACGCTTGCGGAATTGAAATGCTAATCTACGCTTGCAGAATTGAAATTGCGGAATTGAAATGCTAATCTAAGCTTGCAAAAATGAAATTGCAGATCCGAAATTCTAATCTATGAAAGAAGGAAATGTCTAATCTACTTTTGTGGAAATGAAATTGCAGAATGGAAATGAAACAATCTACTCTATGCTTGCTGAAATAAACTACATAGCAAAAGGTTGTAGTAGAAAATAGAAGAAAAGCAGCAATCACCAATACTCTGACGCTTCCCCGGCAATGGCGTCAAAAAGAGTGGTGAGCCCCAGTATTGCAGCAATAATGCTACAACTCCTGGGACTCCCTTCTTTAATTTTATCAACCCAGTAGTCCGTAACGAACTTGGAAGCGATGGTGCTATATGCACAAGTACTAGCTCTTGCCGCAGCTATCACTTGGTCAGCTAGCACAAGTCCACTAGGGGCTTAAACCAAGTTCTATGAGCTCTGAGAAGAATATTTTTAACTGATGGATGAAAGCTAACTCAAAGGAAGCTAATCTACTTGCAGAAAGAAACTGAAAAGCTGAAAGGAAATGCAAACCCTAATTTTACCAGCTAGCCCTACTGATGCGAAAAAGAGGATGCAAGCTACTGAAAGAGATGCCATTGACTTCTAGGAAGGTAAAATGCATGTGTCTAAGTTATCACTATCTGAAGAAAACATCTTTTTGTATTTTTGAATAAGTTGTCAGAATTATCATGCATGTGTTTTCACTATTTTTGACTATGCAGAGGCAGATCGGTGAGAGAAAATGCTTCCAGGAGGTTGGGAAGATTCGTAGAGGGCCTAAGGGGTCCCTAACACCCTTACAGAGAGTTTCATAGAGTTTGGCTATCAAGAAACCACTTTCGTGAGCTTCTATAGGAAGTCTGCGGAGGTTCTACAGGATGTTCTGGAATTTCTACAGGATGTCTGTAATTTTCTACAGGATGTTCATAAATGGGATTTTGGAGGATTGATGGAGTGAAAAAGGTGAAGGAGTGGGTATGGAGGTGAGATAAGGGTGTAAGGAGGTCCAGGGCTTGGTGGATGGAGTGGAGGAGTGGCAAGGATGGTTGGATTTGTTCAAGGAGGGATAGTACAATGTTGCACAAAAATATGAGAATTAGGGCGAAGTGAGCGAATGTGGCAAATGTAAGGCAAGGATTCTAAGTAGAGGATGAAGTAGGTGGGATTTATGGAGAATGGGTAGATAAAGAAGGATAACAGGTGCTTTGTAAGTTGTTTTTCAAACGAAACAAACAAGGACTTGGAAAATCAAAGACCTATCTACGTTAGCCTATTCTAACCTAGATAACAGCAAAGAAATGGAACAGAAGTTTATTTGCAATGAAATCAGATGAAATAACTATGCAAATAAGCAATCATAAACCTAAGCATGCCCTCAAAACTGATATCAAGTTCGACAACTAAGAATCCAACACTAATACTTGCATGGTGAAGTAAAGACAATGTTTTTGGTGGCAGCAAGGTCACCTTGGTCCCAGCTCATGATTCCACTGAGGGAGAGGTGAGATCCAAAGTTCTTGATGGCCTTTTTCTGAATATATTCTCTGTTATTAACCTATCAAATCAATCTGAACATAAAAAGCCTTTTTAATCATCAAACACAATCTAAAAAACAAAACAAGACTTAAATCTAAATAGCAGATTTTATTCTAAGAATGCAGCAAAAAAACATAAAGGTAATCAAAGGAGGTATTGGGCACTTGAGATGGGCCCAACCCTAAGAGATACATCCTCCTAAGAGAGATTAGAGCTGGTTCAAAGCTGGATTCATCTTTATTTATCAAAAGAATAAGTACATTCCAAAAACTGTCTACAAGGAAAAGCTTGAAAATGTGTTGAAATGCAAAGCTAACCTACTGCCTAAAGAACGACTAAAATCGAACTACAAACTAGCTAACTTCTGCCTACAAAGTGACTAATTGAAATGAGGCCCTAAGCCCTCTTATTTATACAAATTGAGGACCCCAACATTCCTCCTAAACTTTAGGGACTCGGCTGCCCAAAACTTGTAGTTAACAGCAGTCCTACTTGACTTGCTTGGCTGCCCTTGTGATAATCGATTTGGTGGCCCTTGAACTCCGAGCTGATGGTGGAGAATTTGAGGTAAGGGCCCATAAATCAAGGGGACACCTTCCTAAAAATCCTCTCCACGAATTTGGCTGCCAAGTGCTCATTTAAGCCCTTGATTTTGTCTCCAAATTGACCAAAAAGACTGCATAAAGCACACATTAGACTTGTTGGCATAATGACTAACCAAATTCACTCTATTAGCATAAATATAATCAAAAACATGCAATAAACTAATGAGAATGGTGGATTAAGTCGAATTAGGAGGTTGAATGAGCCCATATAATTATCCATTTTTGGGGCTCATCACAGGGCTACCTCCAATATCCTGTACAAATTATTGCCCAAAGTAATAATAACAGGTGAAGGTCTAGACTCATATACAACATGTTGCTTCCACAAGTATGATTTTCCTAATAATACATCACAAACTTCAAGAGAAGTAATATCACACAATACCTCATCCATGAAGGGCTTGATGATGTAGGGGAGGTGGCACTGTTGGCCGATGTGGAGATATCATTCTTGGTGAAGCCACCTAATGGTGTACGAATGCAAATGTGTTGTCATTGGTAGGCACAACCATGTCACGAACTCTGCTGAAATGAGGTTATTTTTCCTCCCAATGTTAACAATGAATTGTAGCGAAGACCCACATCTATGAGTGGAAGAGGTGATCCCCCTCATCTCAATATTCAGGCTCATTCTTCTAGATTTTGGTGGTGGACATAGTGGCACTGGGCTCCACGTCAATGATATGGTTCCATTTGTCATTCCCCTTCTTGGGTTCTGACTCAGAGATGGAACATGAATTTGACTCAGAATCCTTCACCTCGGCCACCAGTGACCTCTTGGCCTGACACTCACTTATGTTTTAAGTGGATATCTTATGGAACTCACACCATTTTCCCATGTCCTTTGTCTTTGTGGTGTTGTTCTTATCTTGAGGCTTCGGTAGGTTGTCCTAGGCAGCTCTGGCTTGGCTTTGAACTTTGCTTTGTGGTTTGGAGGCGCCTTTTCCTTGCTTTGGATTCACAAATCCAAAGTCTTGCTTCTTCTATTTAAACTTCTGCTCAATATTGACAACATAGCGGTATGTCACGTCGAGTGAGGAGATGTCCAGGAACTCCTTCTCGTCATGGATGTACTTGTGTATACACTCATGGTACTTGAGTACCAAAATCCACTCAAAATCCTTGATACCCAACTGAGTGTGGAGGGTATGGAAAATATTTGTGAACTCCATTACATCTTGGTCCCTACCCTGTCGTAGCATGGTCCACTTTATGTATTTATCTTCATAGCTCCTAATAGGGTAATATTGTTCCTTGATGGCATCTCGAAAAAAAATCCCAAGTGGCTGTGGATGAAAATAATGAGGATTTCCTCTCGTCCTTTTGTTCATAGTAGGTTTTCCACTAGTCATTTACGTGTGGGGCGGCTTAGAGAAGTGAAAAAGTAATATTTTCCCGATTGGAAAAGTCATGAACTGAAAAATATCCTTCAAACAGATTCAACAATTTATCTACGGTGTCTGCATGTATTTGGCCCTCAAACATGGGAATATCAAAGTGAACTTGTACCTTAAAAGGAGTGGCGCCTCCAGAGTGGCTGCTAGATGAAGATGCGTGACATATAGGTAGTCGTCAAAGGATTTATGCCAATTTATCCATCATTACGTTCCTCTATCACTTGAGGGCTTCCTCGAGCAATATTTTGAAAGGATCTCCTACCCCCTCATCTTATTTTCTTCTGCCTTGGGAGGTCATCGAGTTTTGTGAGGCTGGTCTTTCAAAGGTTCAACTAGATTGAGACCTAACTCCTTATACCCTGGACTTGTTAGGGACATACAAATAAAAATAGAGAAAGAGCTAACCTCTCTGATACCACTAATCTGAACCTAAACATGAACACAATAAATTATAGATATAACCATAAGTACAGAAATGCAATAGAAATAACACTTCATTTCATTAATGTCATAATACTGAAATATGCTTACAAACATAATGGAAATAAACTAGCTCGGGCGATGGTATCTTATCTATGAGAAGAGATGTGGTGGCTACATTCTTTTGAACTATGTTACAATGAGGCTCCAAGGCCTATTTATTTTTGAGAAACAATGAAAAATCGTAAACATCCAAAAACCTAACCCTAGGAGATGAAGCACCAAAACTGTGGGGCTCGTTTGGGTAAATTGGTACATCAATTTCCGCGGGTCGTAACTTTGGCATGCAATCTCCATTTGGCTATCAAAATACCTTGTTTCAAATATCTCAAAGACTAGGCCAAAAAAAAAATAGCAAACCTAGAAGACACTCTCCCAGTCTCTCCATTTTCGCTAAAAACATCGTTTAGGGCCTCAAAAGGGCTACAAAAGTTTAGGACCCAAAAAATTGCCAAAAATAGGAAATTGTGCTACAATTAAGGAAACTAAAAAACTGAAATAGATAGTGTTGGGGGTCTAAGAGGATTAGGAGGGTTGCCACCAATATCCACTTGGATCATAGAGTGAGTGTGGATTATTTTAGTGGTTTCTTTAAAATAAAGGCCCTTTTCATCACGTCAATGTTTAAATAGATAGAGTGAAGGCGAAAAACAACGACGTGTAATATTTATCGCAAAGTGAAGGCAGGTAGAGCATAAGGTGGCTGAGAAATTTACAAGACAATCAGAATCAATTGAGTACGCCTAACAAATGTAATAGAATATGTTTTAATGGAAACTATTTCAAAGCAACATGTTTTAAGAGAAGAGACAAAGAATTCAATTAGAGGCAAAGTTTGTCTTCTAAAATTCATGTCAAGAAATTTACAAATCTCGATTCTAGTTATATAAAATATAATATATAATAAATGAAATAATTTCATAAAAATAAGTTAGTGATTAGAGAAGATTTTCTCTTGAAGGGAATGCATAGGAGCGATTCATTTCAATTAGATGAATATCAGTATTCAATCAATGATTCTGTCTCAAAAGGAATATGAGTCACCTATTTAGAAAAATAATTAGAAAATATGACTCCACATTGAATTAATAATCTTCCAATGATGAGCTTCAGAAGATCCTGTGCTATGGCAATTAAGGTGACTCTGGTAAGAAATAATAAGTTGACATCAAATTTTCCATAGCTTACCTGAAATTCCAATGTGGTGGGCAAACATCAACCCATCGCTACAGCCATGATACATGCTATGATAACTTAAGATTTTATACGCACCTCAAAATCGACATTTGCAGACCTTACTAGGCTTGTAAATCCCATGTCGATCATTGTTTTCCTCTATCCTCTACACCTAAACTAGTTTAAAAAATGCTTAAATAAATATACAAATAGTTCTTTCATGCTAAAAATCTGTAATTCTTCCTCATTGGACAATACCCTCAAATGGAAATTCAAGTGGACATACTAAAAAAATCCCTAACAGACAAACCCAAAATAAACTCTAGTAGACTGAGCCACAAAAAAAACCCTTACCAAACAACCACAGATAGAATTAATTCAACGTTTGGACCCCAGGAGATTGTTTCCACACAAAATGTGATCATTGACCTTGTTATCTTTCTCCATTAGCTCCCACAAAACCAAATTCTCGGCATCCTTTTCATCCTCGACATTTTCATCTTCCTCAAGGCACTGGAAATAATTGCAATAAATGTACTCGAGGAAAAAATATTTCCTTCACCATACAACATGTGTAGCCATATCATTGCCATATGCAATGGATGAATTCTAGCTTCCATGTAGTTTCAACGCAAATGTGATTTTTCTCGAGATAAATTTGGCTTCAATTCATCCCTTTTCCACTTAAAATCATGAGAAAGATATTCAGTTAGAGGTTGCTCATCGACTCTACATTTATGTTCTGCAAATGAAAAAGCCACACAAAACCTAGGCTAAATCCACAAAAAAACCTTATAGAATAAACAAAAATCTACCACACAAAATATTAAGGCTGTATGCTATCAAAAACTCGAGTTCAAGTTGGACGAGAACATGCCCCCTCTTTGGGAGGAGACATCGGTGATAAGATCTACCTTTTGAATCATGTGCCCCTTTGATCTAGTGTGTTCTTGTGATCATCTCATTATTCAGATCAACCCTCTATTCTTTAGTAATTGAAGCTTCCACCATTGACCGAGAATTTAAAAAAAAAGCCTACAAGCCCCTGTATCGAGGAGGGTTATTCACACATGAACAAAAAATATCCCAATAATAATTGTAGACACTGTTATAGATCCCAGAAAAAAGGAGGGTTGAAGTCGAATTGGAAATGTAATTTCAATTTGGTCAACTACCCATGCTAGAGGCTAGCCAAAGGCTTTGTTCATCGAGAGTTGAGACTATGTAATAATGTATTTTGATCAATGATATGTACTATTTAATAATGCATTATGTAGTAGGCCAGACTCCAATAGCCTGTTGCATGTTTTTTTGACTTTTGATGCCACTTAGAGAAGAAAAAGCTCATTCAATATGTATTCAGCTCGATATCATTTTGATATAATCACCATGGAATTATATATACATAAGTAAATTTTTCATTTTTTGTATCTAATTTTTCATTAAAATTTACAGACTTTTATGTATTTTTTTAGTAAACTAAATCATTGAAATTATATTAAAGGAATTAAAAGGAACATGCTTGTGACCATGTGTTTATATAAGAAAATTGTAAGTAAAGGAATAGTTACTAATAATGATATATTCCCTCTTCCACTACATATTTTTTTGTAGAGTCTGGAGAAAATGAAAAAAAAATTGTAAATGTTAAAAATTAAAGTACCTCTACACCAAGGCAATTAACTGTTGCAATTTCTCTAGCTATTGATGATGTCACCTACACACAAAAAAGAAATGAAGTTCCAATTGTCAAACATTCTCCATGAACACCAAGCCCATTAAAATTTAGGCAGCGAAGTGGGTAATATCCTTCAAAGATACAAATGTACCAATAGTATGTACATTCCATTTAACAATCTAGGAAGTGATTTTAAGAAGCAACCACGAAATATTGATATACATTTGGGTCAACATTTTGTGCATTCCCTACTAAGGAAATCCCACTTATTTTTAGGATCACTCTATGCCATCCTAGGGTTTGTTGCAACTAAAGGAATAATTACTAACAAAGATAGATTTTATCCTCCACTACAAATTTGTTTGTAGAATCTAGAGAAAATATGTAAATGTTAAAATTAAAATACATCTACTCTAAGCTAATTAAGTACTGCAATTTATCTGGCTATTGATGATGTCACATGTGCAAATTACTACTAAATTCTAGACTGAAAAGGTGGGGATGCATGTTAGATTCCAAAATACCTTAGTTATAAATTTTGAGAAGGATAAGCCATGGATAATTATCCCAATTCAAGTTTAAAGGGGAGAACATTAGTTAACCTTGACTTGGTAAATGAATAATCATGTTAATGTAAACATTGGTGGATTTCATGCCATGGGTTTTGATGTAGTGAAGCCTTTAAAGAAGGGAATGTTAGGTTAACCTTAAATTGGTAAATGAGTCATTGTGTTAAGGTCAACAGTGGTGGATTTTGATCAATGATTTTGGTAGCCCTTGGGTTTTGATGTAATTAAGCCTTTAGAAAGGTTTGGTATACGCCATTGTAATGGGCTTGGAGACTTGGTTGGCCTTGCTCAAGGATACAAAGACAACTTTTCCTGGTTTTTCCTATAAGGGTTTTCCAAGGTAAATTTTATGTGAACGTGTGCATGATTTATGTGTTTTTTGTTGTTGGTTAATCATTTGTCTCTTAATCTTCTCTTATTCCTAACAACATAGACTACTGCTCATGGTGAATCATATCTAAATTAAATTTTGCATCCCTTCTCTAAAACTACATTTTTTGAAGTTACATCCATTTGTCTAATATCAAAATATATTATATTTCAAAGATTTTGAGAATTATTCCAGTGTTATTCTCCTCTATTGTAAGTAAAGCCAAATCTCATTCAGAAAATTTTATTTCAATTTCATTTTTTGAATATTACAAAACATCTAAATGTCTATTTTTGACCTGAATATATTTCGTGTTATTAAAAAAAAAAACATGTAACCATATAATAGTTAGGAAAATCGACTCAAACCTGAGTAATACTGTAGTTTTAGTAAATTATATTTCATTTGAGACACTAGATTTTGTCAACACTTACCAACTATTCTCTAGCAAGGAACATGATATGCATAAAATATCAACACAAAAAATAATGAAAAGACATTAACGTGATCAAGTTAAAGTAGTACAAACAAGATGGTAATGGTCAAAATAAAATAAAAATTTCAATTTATGAAACCTAAATTTTGACAAGCTCCGAACCTTGTTCTTCTCAATGCTAATGGATTATAAATTCAACATATTGCATTGTCAAATAATGCATAATTATATTTAACTATATAATGTTACCTCATTCTCCTTATTCGGGCGTAAGAAACTATAGATCTTAATACCTTCTTCACCAAATTGTATCTGCTACAAGATTATTCTCAAGAAAACTATGTTCAAACACCTTCACATGGGCTGAAATGTACAGGAAATTTACTTCAGCTCTCAACAGAAATGCTCGACAGAGCATAGAAATAGACAAAAATAAGCCTAACATTGTTTTAATAGTAGTTTAGGCAACCTGCAGTACTGACCAACAGTGACTCAAAGCCCTATAATTATGTTCATAACTTTCACCTATAAGTGATTAGGTAGGGAACGATTCATCAATTGATCAATCAATTAAAAATAATCCATAAGATCATTATTAACCCTCTCGAAAAAAAGTTGATATCTAGAGACCAATATTTCCAAAGAGGCCATCCTGATTAACCCTTGTATACAAAAGAAGCTTTATTTTAAGGTCAATGCTTCAAAGCATGAGACTTTAACTAAGGATCAATGGGGATCTTAACGACCAATATAATTGTTTCAAAAATAATAGGTGGATATGAAAGCCATACCTCTTGCAATCGAGTAGTGCCTAAGGTTTTTAAGATCCTTATAAGAGTCTGCATTGTACTAGGAGTCTCAAGGAGGTTGTAATTAATGGTGAGAACAAAGTAAGTGATGTAAGAGTCATAGGCAGTTATGAATTTGGTCCTCTTGAGCATGATAAATAACACACAAATCCTTAGGGTTTTCCATCACCCCAATATGATGCAACAACTTCAAATCTATGAAATTGTACACAAAAATCTTCTTCTCCAACACCACCACAATTCGATCTCATCTTAGCTTCACAGCTCGAACCTCAAACCTGAAGGATAATTTCGTAATACATGCTCTCTAATAATCATCCCAGATCATGACCTTATTGGGAAGGTATTGTGGATTTGAAACCCCTCCCACGAGGTCCAAAATATTACATCGGAATAAAATCTCCACAACACCAATATTGCCATTGTTGAAGTCCCTTCTAAAGGTTTCTCTAAATGGATCACAGTTGTAAACCTGGAAACCCTACTCTGTGCCACAAGAAAAAAAACCAAAGTCCAACTTGGAAAACCTAATCTGTGCCATAGGATAAACAACTGAATTCCAACATGAAAGCCCTGCTCTATGCCACAAGAAAAATAGTCAAAGTGCTAGTTGAATGATACATAGAGCAATGAGAATTTTTCATTGGTAGTCTCTAGGGAAGATGACAACTTTGGATTTGGATTGAGAAATGTGTCAAGAAGGTTTCTCTAAACGTATCACAGTTGTAACCTGGAAACCATTCTCTGTGCCACAGGAAAAACAATTGAATTCAAACCTAGAAACCCTACTCTATGCCACAGGCAAAACAACCAAAGTCCTAGTTGAATGATATGTAGATCAATGATGATTTTTCACTGGAAGTCTATGGGGAAGACGATGAATTTTTATTTGGATCAAGAGATGGGTCAAGGAGATTTCTCTAAATGGATCGCAGTTATAAACCTAGAAACATTACTCTATGCCACAGGAAAAAAACTAAATTCCAACTTGGAACCCATGCTCTATGCCACAAGAAAACCAGCTGAAGTCCTGGTTGAATGATACATAGAGGAATGAGGATGTTTAATTGGCATTGTTTGGTGAATATGATGAATTTGAATTTGGATCAAGAGATGGGTCAAGCATAGGGGAATTCCTCCTGTTAGGTAGTGAAAAACTTGTTCTCGTCACCATTCATTAAGGAATTAGGAAATCAACTTCCATACAAAAGGAAAAGAAAACAATCCAACCAAAAAGAAGCTTTAAAATGCAAACATCTTTCATTTTAAAGAAAGGTGATAATTCAAGCTTTATTCTTTTTAATTAATATCATTGTATAATTGTGTTTTTTTTCAAGGTAATCTCAAACATCAAATGTGATAAGAATCAAATGTGAGCATTGGTCATACATTATGTAAGGGTTCTTCCAAGATATTTTATCTTTGGTCCTTCCCTCAGTTTCACTTGCATGAGGGATTGCACTTTCTTGTAGCTTTTAGCCATCAAAATAATATGATTATCACTGTTGGCCTAGTTGGAAGGTTACATGGTGAATCTATATTGGATTCTTATGCTATTGCTTGTGTTTATTACTGTTTGGAAGGAATTTTATTAACATTGTTGATATTTAACAAAATTATGATTTGGAATGATAAAACCAATGCAGAAATACACCATAATAAGGAAAAGTTTTAAGTTCCTCACTATTTGAGAATTTTTATTTCATGTATTCAACTTATATAGATGTGTGTTTGATCTTGTAAATGGTGGTGAAATGGTGCAAAAGGAGTATACTAGATTTTTGAAATTAGATGAATCTAGTGACAACCGATGTTTATTGATTTTATCCTATAAGTGATGGTGAGATGTTGCAAAATAACTATGTGATATTTTCTTATATTATATGTATAT
>APFE030041996.1:52641-71441 GCA_000404065.3 Pinus taeda
GCCCCATAGAAGCCCACTATTGTTATTATTGTGCCCTTACATTATTATTGTTATGTCGGCTCTGATTATATTATGACCCCTTAAACTCCTATATATAGAAAGGAGGTCTTGTCATTTGTATTGTTCATTTGTGTAATGTAAAGGAAGTTTCCCCCTCGAAGGGGCTTATTTCTAAGGCATTGATCTATCCTTTCTATATTTTTGTGAGCTGGTTTCATAACAACACCAATGCTTGGAGGTTGCCTATAATGGATTAACTGATATTGAATACCTAAGGGAATAAGTTGTCATGGAGGAAGCACATGCATTAAAGAGGGTAAAACAAGATTTTAATCAATTTGAAATAATTAAGAAGTGGTGGATGAATATAATGAATGGGAGTCATCACAATTCTATGGTAATAAAAATGAGTATTAGTGAGGATGGAAACATAGAGGCATGAGTAAAAGAGTTCAAAAGGTTTCAAAGATGTTAAGAGAATACCAAACGTTTGTTCAAATAAGTGGATTTAATAATTTGAAAGAGATTAGAGAGAATAATAAGTGGGAGAATCGGTCTATAAATTTGGAAGAGAAAAGAGAAGTGATGGCACAAGGAGGTGAGCATGTTCAGTTAGATGGATCATGATTCTCTAAAATGAAGTCTCATTTTGTAAGGTATTGATTAGCCTATGGAGAGAGATATGATCAGAAAGGAAGAAGAGGAAAAAATACTTTGGTAATGTGTTGTAATTGTTTGAGCTAGAGTAAGGATAAGTAGTAGACATGATATAGCCTAAGAAAAGTTGATCCAATCCAAACCAACCACCCTGTGAATTTTGAAAACATAGAGGTAATCCCAAATTTTTATTCTACTTTTGACTTGAAAAAAACCTTTTCTTAGTAGTTTGGGATATGGTAGTAGTGAAAACAAATTGAAGGTGGGAATACAAGTAGAAGTGGCATATGTTATGTTTGAGGTTGTACTTGTGAGGGTGTGCTTGTGAGGGTATACTTGTGATCCATAAACTATCGTGGATATTCCACTAGAGAGTTCGTCACCACATATCTGATAAAATTACACTTAAAATCTATAAATATACATTATTATAGTTTTATATCTTTTTAGATTTATAGATATGTAGATTATTGTTAGTAACATATGCATGCAAATTAAAATTATGCATAAAATAAAGAATGACAAAATAAAAGCTCACAAACAAATTTCACGCATGATATGACTCAGGAAACCCTTTCAGGAGAAAAACCCAGCTAGAGAGTGAGGCCACTCTACTATATTTCTCTGAATGGGAATATGTATACGAGTACAAAGAAGTATGGTTTGTGGCTCATGGGTTGCTACAATGTGAAAATATTTTCTTTGTGCTCTACTCCTATCCCCCTTGGCTATTTTTCGCAGGTATGGAATAAATTCACTCAAAAGAATGGAACCCCTTTTCCTCCTAGTGGCTCGGCTATAACAAAACTTGATAGTGTACTAGTGGCGATGTTTGACTACCTCAATCTTAACCAAAGTTACAATATCGACTCTTTTGAATTATTCTACGTCATAATGACATGGCTAGCCTCTTTTTCAAGAATAAAGGGGACTGACATGAAACCTCTCAAATTATGGAGGTTAAAATAGGAAGGTCAACTTTTGAGTGGCATAACTTTTGTATATGGACTTGGATTGACGTGATTCTTGCATTTTTGGAGAGGTCTCTACATGTGGAATAGGGAAAAAAGGAGTTGAAGTCAAGTCAAAAAATTACTACCCCCACAAAATGTTTTATGATGCCTCAAAATGCTCCTGAAACGTTTCTTACCCTAATTTGCAAAACTAGGTCCCATTGGTAAAAAATAGTCTTGATAGTTGATTCCTCCACTTTTTCCACTATTGAAGGATCAAGATGAATGAAAAATAATATATTCTTCCAATATGAATCATACCTCCACCTTCTCATGTGTGTATCATTTATCTTTATCTCGAATTTTTCCTTTCAACCCAATTTGCCAAAGGTCATGCTACCCCCTCTAGTTGTTCTAGACCTCTTTTGAAAAATTGTATCTTTTGTCAACTCTACCTGAGCATCTAGTGCCAAATCCTCCACGGAAGGTAGGACATATTCCTCTTATTGATCTACCATGGAAGGCGCATAGAGTTTCAAATTCTCTACATTCACAACTAAGTCAATGCGCATTTATTGTGTAAAATTGAGTTGATAGGCATTATCGCCCACCTTTTCTAGTATCTTAAAGGGACCATATCTTAGATCCTTTATTTTATTACCACGAACCTATAGCCTCTCCTTGTTCAACTGTAGCCATAATTTGTCTCTCACCTTGAATGATTTCTCTATTCTATGTTGATCATGCGTGGCCTTATACTTCTCCTCTAGATTTTGTAGTGTCCCTTGTACGTATAGATGGATCTTCCTAATCTTTTCTATAAAAAATTTAACCCTCAAGGCATCTCTTGTAACATATTCCGTCACTCCACCTTTCTTCCCATATGTAATGTCCAAAGGTGAAGGTGACAAATATCAAAAACAAGTTTCAAATGGGAACATTCCTATGGAAGTGTGGACTTCTCTTTTGTAAGAATGTTATATATACACCGAATTTTCTAATTTAGGAAGTATTTGAGACTATTATAATCATTTTTTACCTTGAACCTATTGCGTGCTAGATATGGTCGAAGCTTGGCCAATGCATGCATAATTTCGAGCATTTCTTTTTCATATATAAAATAAGCACGTTGATAATTGTTGAGCTTCTTACTCTCAAAAGCAATCAGATGATCGTTATGTGTTAAAACAATCCCAATTCCTTCCCCATGGGCATCACACTCCAACACAAATGGTTGAGAAAAGTACAACAAGGCTAAAACTTAGCATGAACTCATCATTTTCTTCAGTCACTCAAATGCCTCCTATGTTGCCTCTGTCCATTTGAAGGCCCCCTTTTTAGTTAGATCAATGAGTGGGATTGCCAACTGTGAATACTCCTTAACATATTTCCTATAATAAGTACAAATACCCAAGAAGCCCCTCAATTCTATTAAACTTTTGGTATTGGCCCAATTGAGATTGGCTTCAATCTTCTCTTGATGTACTTCGACGCCCTTGCCTCCAATTACGTGACCCAAATATAACATATTTGTCATGACAAACTCACGATTGGATATTTTGGCATTGAATTGATGTGCCTCTAATATTCCAAGTACCTCATCCAAATGTTGTAGATTCTCCTCCCGCATTTGACTGTAAATCAATATTTCATCGAAGAAGACCAACACAAATCTGCATAATTGCTTGTTGAACACGTGGTTCATACAAAACTGAAATGTGATAAGGTTGTTGGTTAATACAAAGGGAATCGCCAAAAACTCATAGTGCATGTAGTGGCATCTAAAAGCTCTGTTCAGAATGTCCTATTCCCGAACTATGATATGGTGATAACTTGAGAAAAGGGAAATATTTGAGAAGTACTTAGCCCCTTTCAACTCATCCATCAATTCTTCAATCTTGGGGATAGGGTATCAATTGTTGATGGTCTTCTTAATTAATGCGTGATAATCTATGAATATCCTTAGGGATCCATCCTTTCTCTTGACCAACACTACCGATGAGGCAAAAGTGCTTGAGATCGGTCGAATGTGTCCTAATGCCAACAACTCCCAAATGACTTTCTCTATTTCATACGTATATGCCTTGGGATGTTGGTAAGGGGTTGTGATGACATCTTTTCCCCTTCCTCTAGTTTAATGATGTGCTCAAATCCTCTATCCAGCTGTTGTCCTAGTGGTATATCTCTAGAAACCTTCTAGTGCTTTTGCACAAATGCCACAATGTCGTGCAAATACTCTCTATGTTGTTCTATCGTTTTCTTCTCCATGATTTGACATGTTTCGACAATAAAGAATGATTGTGGTAAGTACAAAGCCTGTTATAAGGTAAGGTGAAGGTAAACATAAATATACAATTTCCCAAGAATTAGATGTAACATACCGCTAAACCTATATATATATATATATAGTACCAGTAATATCATCATTGACCCAGTAATTTCTAGTATAATTACTAAAGCGGGTTCTGTGCAAGGTCAGCCTTGGCAACATATTGCATGTGTAGCATGGAGTATTTACTTTATTGTTGTTTATCATATTAATTATTAAGACAAACAAACTATAATTTAATTTAATTGACTAATGTATGCTATCTCTAATATAATCATTTTTCAATTCGAATAGTTTGGATTATGTTGAAGATGGGGTTATAAGTGTATAAATATTTATAATTCCTTCAGATAATTACATTAACCTCTCTATTCTAGTTACATAAGTATTTATGTTGATTATCATGATCTCCTCATGGGTGCATTTTTACTCCAATAATCTATGCATCCACCCTTTGAGAAGATCAAAGATTATGGTAGATGCACGAGGCTTTTATCTAAGATGTTGTGTCATGTGATAAGAGTAGAGCCAAATGAAAATGATTTGCAAGAAGTATAGAAGGAAATGAAGACTAAAACAAAGACAATGACTAAATTTGTTACAAAATATCTTATGTAATTTTATGACCTCCGACTTTTATTAGTGTAGTATTTATAATGTAATCCAATTTTAAAGACACCTACTTATGCAAAAAATCTCATCTTCTTCTTCAACTATAGTTGCGTCCATCGCCATCAACTTTTCCATCTGAGTCATCCAACTACACATAGGTAGGTCCGTTATTATTCTGCCTTCCATCTTCTAAAACACATATTACTTTCTTGTAAACCATCTTTCTGCACACAATTCATCAAAAAACAAGAACAAAAACAATGAATTTATAGGTTCAAAAGTCCAACCAAAGGAATCCAACCCAATCTTTTATCCTCAGCGTCTGCTTCTCACAAAAGTTGTCATAGAGGTTTTGAAGTAGGAATATTGTGTGCCAACAGATATTCTGTAATTTTCCTCCACCTTCCTTGTAGAAATTATGGTGTAGATTTTCAATTTCCCATGAAGTTTTAATGAAAATCGCGAGACACAAACCTACACTACTACTCTGCGGAAGTTAATTCACAATTTAGAACAAAAAATTTAGACATGCAATAAGAAATAGCACACATGTAGCGAGTATCTTTCCTGGGGAAAGAAATCTGCTAAAAGCCATAGTTCTTTCTTGCATTAATCTCATTAATAGAGATGTATTACAATTTCTTTTCTCAATTGAGCACAACCTACAAGTGAGTAACTTATCTCTCTTCTCACTAAGAGAGATAAGAGAGATAATTTAGATATTTGTTAGGTTATATTATCATTAATTTATATAGATAGTGATATAGTTTTTAGAAATCTAGATTAAGGTGTATAGTTATTTATTCTTGTTCTAGGCATTTTTATATTAATTTAGACTTTAGGTTATATAGTATTAAGTTTTATATATAGGTTTAGTTTTATTAATATAGTTTTATACTCCTTAGGTTATAAATATTGTAATGTTACTTAGATATGAATTTATAAATATATTATTTATATTATTTTAATTCTAGTATATTCATTTGTCCTTATTGTATTATAATAGTTTAATTCTATTATTAATTCCATGATAGGTATATATAAAATTTCTAGGTATTATATTATTATATATTATATATTTATATATTATTCTATTATATATATCAAGTTTTATAAATATTAATTTACTAACATTATGATTAATAACTATATTAATATATATTAAAGTTTCATGGTCTTTATTAAATAATTTGAAGCATTCTCGTAATAAAATCTAAGTTTCAGGCTTAGGTTATAGTATTAAGTTTATTATATAGTTTTAGTTTTATTAAATATTATATAGTCCTAGATTAAAAATAGTAATGTATTTAATAGGAATATTTATATAATATTAATTTATATTTTATTAACTCTATATATACATTGTCTTATTGATATTAATAGTTTATTTCTATTATTATTCCTGATAAGGTATTAATAAAAATTCTAGGTATTAATATTAATATATTATATTACTAAATATATTAAGTTTTATAAATATTAATTTACTATTATTATGATTAATCTATATATATATTAATTTTTATGCTTTTATATTAATAATTGCAGGTTATATAACTTTTGATTGTTATTTAGATTAAGCCTTAAAAATATTAGGTTTTAGAAATATTATTGTTAGAATAGATATTAGGTTTATGGTTTTAATATTAAAATATATATATATTAAGTTTTTAGATATTAATATAATTGTTAGGTTAATTAAAAGATTATGTTTTTTCATGTCTTAATTTAAATGATATTTATAAAAATAAAAATAATAAAATTAAAAATTAATTAAAAATTAATGTTTTTAATTTTTAGCTTCATTATTAATCTTCCTGGCCGACCTGTGCTGCTCCTTCATCATTCTTTCCCTCTTGAGTATTTATATCCTCCTTCTGGCTCTCCTTTTATCATCTTTATCATCTTTCTCTTTGCCCTGATGATGGATCCCATTTGGGATTCGAAACATTGGTGTAAAAATCATCTTACTGTGGATTCTCCGATCAAAGATTCAAATAGCACAAACCACAGATCTCTGAAATCCAGACTCAATCAATTTATGCCTCTACTTTAGCCCCTCTTTCCTTTCACAATTCATTGAGAAATTAGGCCCCTATTATTTAGGAATTTGTTCAAAATGGATTGCGCAATTACCAAGGTTCATCATCTGACTACATGCAATACCTGTACACTCAAGACTAGTCAACAACTAATGTTACACTACCTTGGAATCTCCACCACAGCTGGGGAACTTGAATTCTCTACATGCACTAGCTATTTTGGGATGATCAATCAGTTAACTGGATGATCACTGAGTTTGACTGAATTCCCACTCCACAACTGACTTTCCACTATTTCCTCCAACAGTTGGAACTAGTTTAACTGAAAACAATTGGAGATAACTAAATTTGATTGCTACAAATTATCAATCACACATTCTTAAGTAAACTCTAACTCCTCCAACTCGAATTTAATGATTAAACTAGGTGACACAGTCCATGTCACACAAGTTAATTGCATCCAAGTTGTCTATTGATGTGGAAATTCAAATTTTCTCAATTTAATCAAGGGAAAATCAAATTGAGAATTCTTGTTGCATTTTTTAACACTCCCTCTTAGAAAGAAAGGGATTATCAACCACCCTTATCCTTCACCTGTGGAACTCGAACTACCCTCTTGAAAAAGCTTTTGTCAAATGTCAGCATCTTGTCCCTCTATCGAAATGTAGTGTAGCAACATTATCTACCTTTTCACACAATCCTGTAAATGGTGATACCAGATATCTATATGCTTGGATCAATTGTGAAATACAAGATTCTTAGAGAGCTTGATGCAAATCTGATTATCACAGTAGATCACAGTTGGATCCATCATTTGACCAAATAGTCCAACAAGTACATTTCTCATCCAAACCGCCTCACATGCTACTTGACTTGCATCAATGTATTCTGCTTCTGCTGGGATGAGAACCACAAATCTTTTCTTCATGTTGTACTAGGAAACAACTGCGGTCCCAATACTGAAAATTCCACCTGATGTACTCTTTCAAATTAATGGACTTCATGCCTAATCTACATTTGTGAAGCCACTATACCATAGTCCAAATTGGGTAATGCCTCTGAGGTACCATAAAAATTCTTAAAATCCTTCCAAAATAATTTGGTTAGCCTAACCACAGCTTGGCTCAGTTGGTTGACTACATAACACATATTTGGTAATGTGTTCATAAGATACATGAGTGAACCCACTAGCTTCTGATAAATGGTAGCATCCAGTTCTTCACCTAAATTGGCATCCTCCTTCCTCCAGTTGGTCGCTAGAGGTGTCTCCATGGGTTCGCAACTCTCCATTCAAAATCTTTGTAATATCGCATTTGCACACTTTCCTTGAGAGACAAACAGTTCCCCATCGCCTTTCCATACTTCCAACCCAAGGAAATAGTGCATGGTACCCTTGTCTTTCATTTCGAATTCTCTTGCAAGGTCCTCCTTGCAAGATCTGATCAGTTTCTCATCACCAGTTAAAATCAAATCATCAACATATAAGACAATAATAATAAATTTACCTTCTACCAAAATGTGATAGAGGTTTACATCTGCTTCACTTTTGGTGAAGCCTAAATTGGTGAGATAGCTATTGATCCTTGTGTACTAAGCACAAGGTATTTTGAGACTATACAATGCTCCCTTGAGTTTGAACACATGAGGCTCCCGATCAAATATCTCAAAACCTTTTGGTTTCTCGATGTACACCTCCTCCTCAATAATCCCATTGATAAATGTTGTTTTTACATCCATGTGGTGGATATTCCACCCCATCTACACAACTAGAGAAAGAATTGATGTAATGGATGAGTACCTTGCTACAAGAGAAAAGGTATTCTCATAGTTAATTCCCTCAACTTGAGAGTACCCCTTGGCCACAAATTTTGCCTTATACTTCTCTATGCTTCCATTTTTTGCCTGCTTCACCTTGAAGATCCATCTTGAACCCACTATTGATTTATCTGTTGGTCTTGGGACCACTTCCCAAACACTATTCTTTACAATGGATTTGTATTCCTCCACCATTGCATCAATCCATACAGGTTTCTCTACTTCTTCCTTGAAATAGGATGCCTCAGACTCTACAAGATCAGTCATTAGAGCCATGTAGACAATACACCTCTCAGGTAACCTCCTTTTCCTATGAAAATTTGAAGGACCCCCCACATTCTCCCTTGCATCTTGCACAAGTCTATAAACTTCCTTGGTACTTTTTCCACCTTCTCTGGATCGTTTTTCTTGAGTGGATGTCCCCACTCTCTACTCCTAAATTTGTGGTTGCTCTACAACTTCCTCAGGCTACTCCTTTGGACCTAAAAGCTCCTCTTCTAGTGCAATCTTAAGCTCCCTTTCAAGAGAGCACTGAATCACTTTCTCCTCATCAAAATATACATGTCTTCACACAACTGTCATTCTGAGGGGTGACAAGTACACATGGTACTTGTGAGGCGTTTTTGTGTAACCCACAAATACCCCCAATTATGTGGTTGACTCAAGCTTCTTCCTTGATTCTTTGGAGACATGGTAGTAAATGGAGGCTCCAAAAATCCTGAAGTGTGATACATTCAAATTTCTCCCCAAGAAATCCTCCTCTAATGTAATCATACCAAGAATCTGATGAGGACTCTAGTTCTGCAAATATATTGTTGTGTTGCATTCCACAACCCATAAATGTAGAGGCAAGTCATGGTCATGCAACATCACCCTCGCTAATCCCACAATGCTACGATTATTTATGTCATCACCCCATTATGTTGTCGGTTGTGGGGTGCTGTCAGCGCTCATTGAATGCCATCTTTTGCACATAAATTTTTAAATTCATTCGAAACGTACTCACCTCCATTATTGCTCCTGAGAGCCTTCAACTTCTTGTCGGTTTATTTCTCGACCAGTTTGTTGAATTCTATGAACTTGGAGAATGTCTCATATTTTTTCTACATGAAGAGGGTACAACATTTATTTGACAAGTCATCAATAAAAATTACAAAATATTTGTGTCTGGTAGTGGAGGCTGTCAAGAATGGTCCACGGACATTAGAGTGGATCATTTCCCGACCTACACATGTTTTGTTGTCCCGATCAAAAAATGTGGATTTTGTGTACTTCGCCAAGGTACACCCTTTGCATACATATTGCTACTCAAGTCCTCCTTTAGGGAGGCCAGTGTTTATTTTCTGCATAATCTTCAAGGCACCATGATGTGAATGGCCAGGTCTTATGTGCCAAAGTTCACTGATATCGCAACCCTCCACTTTATATACCTTGGTGCTTAATGTAGCACAGTCTTACACATCTAACTCATATAGGTTCTTCACATGAACCCCGATCTACTTCACATGTCCCATGGCTATGTGCTTCTAGAATACTTTTCCTTTGTTGAAGATCACATCATAACCATGGTCTTCCAAAACTCCAACAAATATGAAATCTTTATTTAGGCCTGGAACAATCAAGACATCCTTGAGCTTGAGAGAGGAGCCCAACTCCCTCTAAAAGGTGACTGTACAAATCTCAGTCACATTATAACTTTTTTCATCCCCTCGATCGATGTGTATCTGGAGATATTTCTCCTCCAGGTCACTGAAATAATATCTACACCCCGTCATGTGGAATGATGCACATGAGTCCAAGTACCACATGGAACCCATCATTGTGTTGGCCATGTATGCGATAAGGGTAAAATCAAGCTTGAACTATGAAGCCAAGGCTTTACCTACTACTCCTCTTGAGGTCTTCTTGCTTACATTTTTGTGTGGCCACTTTGTGGAAAGTGTCTGTATTCATGTCAATGGAATCATTTAATTTTTGACAAATCTTTCTTCTTGTCCCCTTGGCCATATTTTGCTTTGGTTTGAGATTTATTCCCTTTTCCATTCTTTCCCTTTCCAACTAATGTAAATTTTTCATCATCCTCGCCCTTGGATGAGGTCCCATCTCTAATATTCTACCTTATTTCCTCCAATAGAAAATCATACCATAAGTGTTCCCAATTCGGTATTTTCTCCCTCCCGTTCACGGAATCTTGATAGCTATGCCAACTCTTGGGAAACTAGAAGGGTTAGGCTTACCAAGTCATCCTTTGAAATAGTAACACCAACTCTGCAAGCTCGTCATGAACTTGTGTCAACCTGATCAGATACTGCGAGATAGTGTCATTCTTCTTCAACTTTATATTTTGAATTTTATCCTTGGGCGACAACTTCCTAGGGTCACTACTATTCTAGAATAGATTTATTAGTGTCTGCCACATTGCACAAGGAGTTTCTCTCCCATGGATATTGGTGACAATGTGGTCCCATATTCCCTCCAATATTATTCTCCTTGGCCTGGCTACATCTTTCTTCCACTGAGCAAGGTTTTGAGCATCAGATTTTGCTAGTTTTGCAACATCTCTCTTGATTTATTCTATCAATCCATTGTCCTCGAATATCACCTCCATATGATCCTTCCATGCGATGAAATTAGAGTTTCCTTCCAAGGCATACTCTATCCTCAGCCCATTGAAGGTCATCTTCTTAACTCTAAAGATATCATGCTACACTCAACTGCAAATGAAACGACTCTGAAAGTCATGCACTAATCTGAATCTTGCTCTGATACCATGTAGAAATTATGGTTTACATTTGAAACTTCTCATGAATTTATAATCAAAATCACAAGACTCAAACCTACTCTACTTCTCTACATAAGTTAATTCACAATTTAGAACAAAAATTTTAGACATTTCATAAGAAATAACACACATGCACATAGTATTTTTCCTAGGGAAAGCAATTTTATAAAAACCCCAATGCCTTCTTGCATTAATCTGATGAATATAGATGTATTACAATTGTTTTGCTCAACTTAGCACAACTTTCAAGTGAATAACCTATCTCTTTGCTCACTCAAAATCTCTGACCCAAATGTTGTCAATTTCTGCCTCTACTTGAGCCCTTATTTCCTTGCGCAATTCCTTGTGAAATTAGGCCCCTATTATTTAGGAATTTATCCAAAATGCATTGCGCAATTCCCAAGGTTGATAATATGACTGCATGTAACATATGTGCACTAATTACTAGTCTACAACTGATGTTACATTTCCTTGTAATCTCCACCACAAATGGGGAACTCGAATTCTCTGCATGCACTATGATGCAGGAGCATCCAAACTTAGCCAAAAATGTGATTGTATGTTCAAATGTTGTGGCTAACATGAGATGAATTTCATTGACCTGAGTGGTCAAAGTCAGTTTTAGTAGAGAGGGTTGGACCTCTCGAAAATGATCTTTACTTCATTATTGTAATAATCAGAATATTGTATTATTTTAAGACTAAGAGATAAGTTGTTAGTATAGATGTGTAACAGAGCTTGAGAGCAGAGATTTAACTGTTAGATTGATTAAAATAGGGATCAACTTGTTAATGCAATTAGGATAGGATTCAATTCATAAAAGAATGTAATGATAAAGATTTAGATGATTGAGAACATAGGGGGTAAGCAAGAGTTTTGAGTGACAGAAATAGGGTTTGAGATTGAACAGAGGTCAGAAAACTGTGGTAATCAAGCCGAGAGGGCAGGACTCTGTGATTTACGTTTTGTTGAATAAATGATCAAGTGTAGTGTTGCATGTTAATTTGGTACAGAAATTCATTTGTATTGGTATATCAGCGTTCAGGACGTAATGGGGTATTTTCTCTGTTTATAACACTTTATTCATAAATCGCAGTTGAATTAGTATTAAGTGTTAATAATGATCTTAAATGCTAAAAGCCTTTCCTTAAGCGCTTTTCCTTAATGTATTGTCTAAAGAACATGGGTTGTATTTCATAAGCGAGAAGCATATCTCGTGCGCCCTAAAGGAGACAAGTGGTATTGTTCCAAGTCTGCGCGATTAACCTTAGCGACCGACACGTGGCCGAGGAAAAACACTTTTCTCACGTGCTCTTGATTTGATATCGACCGTGCAAGAATCCGCGCAAGATTGCACGACAGCCATTCGATTAGACGGTTCACATCAACGGTTGATATCATTCAGGTAAGTTGAAAGCGGATGACGTGATATCTGTTGGATCTAGAGGTTTGAGATCAACGGTACGGATTGAAGCACGCAACCAAAAGGAAAAGTCAAGGTGGGACCACCGGTGATTGATCAGATAAAGCATAAACCTTAGAAGGAAAACATACATATAGAATCTGTTTGCTCACAACTGATTGGTTATAAAATTAACCATTGGTCTAATAAAATACTACCACCTCATTGTTCATCAACCTCTTGTGTCATTTTGGTATCAGAGCATAGAGATTAAGTTTTGCTATCATAAACATGCCACCAAGGAGAAGAGCTGGCATAGGTTGGGGGAGACTTGTAGCGAATACAGTTCTACTGGATAAGGTCTGAAGTCTGCATACAAGGATGGAGACAATGGAGACTGCTCAGAGGAGAGAAACTAATGAAGGAGATGCCAGTGCGATAGAAGAATCTTCTGAGGAAGAAGTAGAGGCTGAAAGTGGAGCTGCCAAAGTTCTTAAGGTGTTGGCTAAAGCAAGTGGAAGACCAGAGATGGAAATACCTTTGTATGATGGGAATATCAATGTAGAAGAGTTGATGGACTGGATCAGTTCATTGGATAAGTATTTTGACTATGAGGAGGATGTTGATGACAAAAATAAGGTGAAATTTGCAGTTACCAGATTAATGGGTCATGCAGCTATCTGGTGGGATGAATTACAAACATCCAGAGCAAGAAAAGGGAAGTCCAAGATCAAACAATGGGATAAAATGGTAAGTAAATTGAAAGCTAAATTTATGCCAAAAGATATCAATTAAATATTTTTAGACAATTACAAAACTTGAGACAAAAAGGTATGGCTGTCAAAGAATTTACAAAAGAGTTTTATAAGCTGAACAATAGAGCAGGACATGTAGAGGATGATGAAGGGAAGGTAGCCAGGTATATCAATGGTTTAAGGTATGATATACAGGATGAAATTAGCTTGATGAGTCCGAAGACAATTGAAGATGCCTATCAAGTAGCTTTGAAGGAAGAAGAGAAGATGATGAGGAAGAAAAATCAAAGGAATAGAGGAAAGAGTTCAGCAAGAGGTAGAGGAACTACTAGACCAAGATTTCAACACCATCAGAGTTGACTAGGAAGTTCAAGTAGTATACCACCACAGAGAGAAGACTTTAATAGAGGAAGATTTGCACCCAGAGGAAGAGGCCGAGGAAGATAAATTCGGTGTTATACATGTGGAGTTGGGGACATGGATCATGGGACTATCCTCATAATAAAGCAACAAATCAGAGGAATGTGAATGTCGTTGAGGCAAGTGAAGAGAAACCTCAAATTTCAGACAAGGAAGAATCACCTGAAGTAGGAGAGTCCTTGTTGTTGAAAAGAGTATTTCTTAAGGCAGAGAAAGAGATAAAAGAACCAGCTCATAGAAAGAGTTTATTCAGAACTTCATGTGAGTCCAAAGGAATAAGTTGTAAAGTGATGATTGATAGTGGAAGCACTGATAACCTTGTTTCTACAGAAATGGTGGACAAGTTAGGACTAGTGAAAACAACATACCCTACTCCTTACAAAGTATCATGGTTGCAAAAAGGACATCAGTGTATTGTGACAGAACAATGCAAGGTAGAGATACAGATTGGTACTTACAAGGATGTGATATTGTGTGATGTAATGCCGATGGATGTATGCCACATATTGCTGGGAAGACCTTAGCAATTTGATCGGAAATCTATTCATGACGGGAGAAGAAATACTTACACTCTGGAGAAGGATGGAAATAAACACAGACTGTTGCCATTGAAGGATGAAGTAGGAAAAGAAGCTCCTGGAAACAGTGTTATGTTGATGAGTGGGAAAGAATTGTTGCAAGAAGTCAAGAAGGATGAACAGATGCATTTTGTTGTCATAAGGAGACCTAAGGTAATTTTAACTTCCACAAAAATAGATGATTTACCTAAAGAAATCAAAACTCTATTGAATGATTGTGCTGATATTATTGTGGATGAGCTACCAAATGCATTACCACCAATTAGGAGTATTAGTCATCATATTGATCTAATACCTGGAGCAATTTTTCCAAACAAAGCAGCATACAGATTAACTCCTCAAGAGAATGCAGAAGTTGGAAGACAAGTGCAGGAACTGATGGATAAGGGATTGATCAGAGAGAGTCTTAGTCTATGTGTTGTACCAACAATAGTCAGTCCAAAGAAAGGTGGTGAATGGCGTATGTGTACAGATTCCAGAGCCATAAACAAGATTATAATCAGGTATAGATTTCCTTTACCATGCATGGATGATTTGATGGATTGTTTAAGTGGGTCAAAGCATTTTACTAAGATAGATCTGAAGAGTGGATATCATCAAATAAGGATTAGAGAAGGAGATGAATGGAAGACTGCATTTAAAACAAATAGTGGGTTGTATGAGTGGTTAGTGTTGCCTTTTGGACTCACTAATGCACCTAGCACATTCATGAGATTAATGAATGAAGTCTTGAAGGAATATGTAGGCAAGTTTGTCATTGTTTACCTTGATGATATTTTAGTTTTCAGTAGAAGAAAAGAAGAACATCTGGAGCATCTTAAGATGGTTTTAAGAACTCCGTAGAAAGAGCAACTGCTGATAAATTTGAAGAAATGTAGTGTCATGAAAGAATAATTAATCTATTTGGGGTTTCTAGAGAAAGTCCAAGAAATTTGTTACTGGCCTACTCCAAGAAATATATTTGAGGTAAGAAGCTTTCATGGTCTTTCAAGTTTTTATAGAAACTTTATCAGAAGTTTTAGTCAAATTTGTGCACCAATTATTGAAACAATCAAAGAGACTAATCATCCATTCAAGTGGACAGAAGCAGCAGACCGAAATTTTAAGTTGCTGAAAAAGAAAATTACAGAGAAACCAATTTTAGCTTTACCTGATTCAGGAAAAGTTTTCCGAGTTGAAACTGATGCTAGTTGAGTTGCAATTGGAGTAGTTTTGAGCCAGGAACAGAGACCAATAGCCTACTTTAGTGAGAAACTTAATGAAGCTAAGAAGAAGCATTCTTCTTATGATAAATAATTTTATGCTATTGTACAAGCTTTAAAAAATGGAGACATTATTTGCTACCAAAGGAGTTTGTATTGTATTCTGACAATCATGCATTACAATTTATAAACAACCAGCCAAAATTGAACCAGAAACATGCCAAGTGGGTAGAGTTTTTACAGAGTTTCACTTTTGTGATAAAACACACAAGTGGTAAGTTGAACAAAGTTGTTGATTCTTTAAGCAGGGTAAATTTCATTATACAAGAATTAAAAGTTGGTGTTGTAGGATTTGAAGAAATGGTTGATATGTATAAAGATGATGCAGAATTCAAAGATGTATATGCAGTTGTACAAAATCCAGTGGTTAGATTATCTTATCCAAGGAGCTTTATTGTTTAAAGGTAACAAATTTTGCATTCCCAAATGCTCTATGAGGGAAAACATAATCAAGGAGAAACACAGTGGAGGATTATCTGGTCACTTTGGACAAGACAAAACCTTTTCTTAGGTAAATTCTTTTTATTATTGGCCAAAGATGAAAAATGATGTTAAGAGATTTGTTGAGAAGTGTAGGATATGTCAGCATGCTAAAGGGAGAAGCCAAAATACAGGATTGTACCAACCATTGCCAATACCAGACCGACCATGGGATGCAATTAGTATGGATTTTGTTTTAGGGTTACCTAGAACTCAAAGAGGGAATGATTCCATTTATGTTGTGGTAGATAGATTTTCCAAGATGGAACATTTCATTGCATGTAAAAAGACTAGTGATGCAACACATATTGCTAATCTGTTTTTTTCAATAGTAAGGTTGCATGGATTGCATATAAGTATTATGTCTAATAGGGATACAAAGTTTGTTGGGTATTTTTGGAGAACTCTTTGGAAGAAAATAGGTGCCAACCTTAGTTTTAGTTCAGCATATCATCTTCAAATAGATGAATAGACCACAGTGGTAAATAGAAGCTTGGAAAACATATTGAGAAGTTTAGTGTATAACAATCCTAAGCAGTGGGATTTAGCACTTGCTCAAGCTGAGTTTTCTTATAATGATACTCCAAACTGAAGTACTAGGATGAGTCCATTTCAGATTGTTTTTGGAATGAATCTAAGAGGTGTTTATGAACTCAAAAATTTGGGTAAACAAGAGACAAGAAGTGCAAAAGCTAAAGATTTTGCAGAGTAGATGCAAAGACTACAAGAAGATGTCAAAGACAGATTGCAGGAAAGCAGTGGAAAATACAAACAGAGAGTTGATATGAAGAGGAGAGAAAAGGAATTCCAAGTGGGAGATCTAGTGATGGTATACTTGAGAAAGGAAAGATTTCTTGTTGGGACTTACAATAAACTAAAGATGAAAAAGATAGGACCATGCAGAATTGTGAGGAAGTTTTCAACTAATGCTTATGAAACTGAATTGCCAAAATATTGCCTATTTTCAATGTTGCAGATTTGTATCCATACAAGGAGACAGAGTTAGAGATAGAAAAAGAACCTGTAGGAGTGACCCAAGAGGATCTTATCAAATCATCGCACAGATGTTCAAGTGTCATCGTCAGTATTCAGAGTCGTCATCAATTCAGTTCGGTGTCGTCAGCTTCGACAGTGTTGGATATAGATTAGGTTGTTTAGGTAATGGTTATGTTTTTTCATGGCATTCATTGATATGGGTTTGTACCTAGCTGTCGACTTGTGTTCATCGATAGTTCCGCCAGGATTGGTTAACGACATGTGTCTTGTCATTCACCTCGCAGGATTTGGTGTCGACATGGTTTTTGTCTTCCACTTGTCAGGTTGATCATCGACATGTGTGTCATCCGTTGCAGAGGTTCGATATGGTTCGTCATCAAGTTGTCATCTCAAATGCCACTTGTGTCGATGACGTGCATTTGGGTTTATGTCTCATGTTTCTAATGTCACTTTGTGACATTGGTTGTAAAATGGTGTTTTACACGTAATGTAAAATATAACACCCTAATCTACATTTAAGCCCAAAATCTATGCTAAAACCTAAGTCTTGAACCGTAATACATTGAAAAATGTAAACCCTAACCTAAGTTCTAAGCCCTAAACACAAAAAATCATGTGTTGAAACATTAGCCTAAGCTATACAACCCTCGCTCTATGTATAAAAAATTACAAACATTATAAAACAGTACAAAACATAGTCCACAGCCCTAACCACATCCTAGCCGCGTCGAAGAACATGTGAATGGGTTTTGGATAGACCGTCGGGTTAAAAGCAGTTAGTTAACCGTAGGAAAACCACAGTGGAAAATACATGTCATGTGACTGGAGACAAGGTAAGCCTTCAGATTAAACACTGCGGGTTTGATGGACATTTATGGTTAGGCGGTGGTAGTGTTATGTGAGTTCCTAGATAACCGCCACCGCCAATCGTCACGGTGAACGGTTAGCAGAACTGCCAGAGCCTAAACTGTAGTTATGGCCAATAACATGCAACAGTTCAACCTCCACCCAGTTAACCTAACCATAAGTGGTTGTGGAGTTTAATGTAAATTTTATTTTTGTTTTTTTATGGTTTTTGTTGTTGAAACTATTGCGATGACCTTAGGAACCTAGCCTGGATGTCATGCAACAACTAGACCGATTTCCAAACTTATCCAAATTGCAACCACATTCACCTTGAACCTAGCCAAGGTGGTTTTGGTGTATTTGTAGACCTATAAGAGGCAGTTTTCTTCATTGATCAGGAAGTAAGAGTGGTTTTGAATTTTGTTTGCAAATTTTGGAGGTCATAGGCAGTTTCATTTTCAGTGTAACAGGAGCATTCAGAGTCGGAATTAGGAACCGTGACAGTGTTATATACATTTTTGGGCACTGCAACCCCAATCATAAATTTCCATAAAATGAGGGCTCCTAAGTCCCTAAAAGTGTTGCTTCACTACCTAAAGGAACAAGGTCAGCTGATTACAGCATCTCCCAGAAGTTCTCCACTAAAAATTGCTCAGAAATGGTCAAAACTGGACCATACTGAATACCCAGTGCAGAGGGTGCGATGCATATCACCTTCCCAGTGTAAAGGGTGTGATGCATATTGGATGGCCCCTCTGTAGGGTGCGATGGGAGAGAATGGACAAATGGCAAAGACAGTTTGCGAGGTGGAAGATCATAGAATCTTCCAGAAGCTTCCCCTCTGACACTTGCCTCTCTATTTTTGACCAGG
>APFE030041996.1:85854-128669 GCA_000404065.3 Pinus taeda
CTGGCCGCTGGGTAGTTCCTAAAACGCCATGGGTAGAAAGGATCTGCCATATTTGTGAGAATAGGAGCATCGAGGATGAAAACCACTTCCTCTTAGAGTGCCCTGCATACAACCACATTAGATCTCAATTTCACAACCTTTGTTACAATACGGACCTTCCTAGCCTTTTACAATGCCAAAATTATAGTGAGCTCGGGAGGCTTCTCTCCAAGCTTTTTGAGCATAGGAATAAAATCTTAAATCAAAATAATTAATTTGTCTTTTTAGGTCCCATAGATCATTATTTGGTCTCAGCGGACGTTAACCATCATCATCATCATCATCATCATAATATTTTGTAATTTTGTTTTGTTTACGGTGAGTTTAGATTTTTTTTGGTTGGGAATTTAATTTTTTAAGTGATTTTTATTTTTAAATTTTTTTAGAAAGTTTAATTTGTGATTTTTATTTTTAATTTTTTAAATGAGATTTGACATTGTTGAGGCTCTCACAAATCAACTAATTTATCTTTCATAATTTAATTTGGAATAAGGGAATTTTATCTTCATAGAACCTTATGTTGTTAAATAAAATGTGTAATTTAGTGGAGCATTATTGCATAACAAGATGTCAGGGATAAATGTTGAGATTAATGAAGAAATGTTTTAACGGAACAAGCGTTCAAACGAAATTTTAGATTACGAGTTTGTTTCTATTCTCTAAGACGTTGTTTCAACTTCCCTAAATGTATGTTTGATATATATTGGTAAGTTTGTATATGTCGACCCATGGTGTAGAGGGGAAAGGGATAAAAGAATTGCATGGATCTTAATTGAGAAGCAATATAAGGGTAGCTACCCGGAATATATTGAGATTTCCTGGGATGGGATAAAAATTAATCAGAGGCTTGATTTCTGGGGAATCCCATTTCGATGCTCTAGGTGCCACAGAACGGGGCATCTCATAAAAAACTGCTGCTTTCGTAACATTCGCAGGTCTAGAAAGAAAATTTTTTTCTGACAAGGGAAGGCTGGCTCCGGAATCAATGCAGGCGAATGTAAATATTTCTGAAAGTCTCCCAAAAAGCCTGCAATGCCAAGACTCTCCAGGATGTGTTAAATCCTCTCCTATATCTGATCCAGGTTTTGGCTCCCCTATTCATGAGCCCCAAATGGAGAACGTTGTTCCATCCCCTCCGACTATGAGTCAGGAGGCTTTTGCGGTGGGCTCCCACACAATTCATATATCGTCGTCTTCCCCTTCCCCGGTTCCCCATCCGCCTCGCCGCTCTGGACCCCTCTCGAAAGGGAAGGAACATATTCCCTCTCCCACTCCCTTTAACTCTCCTACGGAGTCCCCTATAAATAATACTGACAGTGATCTTGATCTTTTCCTACAAAGAAACCCTCTTGAACTTGAGCCGCTCACTATTCATAAACCTTCCTTTCCGTCCATAAGTCCCAACTCCGCCAAGAACATTACTATAAGGAAAAAGGGAAAAGGGGGTTCAAGACACTTCAGAGGTCGAACAATCACCTCTGATCTTGGTATCACGAATCTGTCCCTAGTTGAAGTCCCTGTTATGGAATCTGATCTTTCTCGACCTCTTAGAGCAAGCACGGTCGGTGAATCCTTAAAATGACTTTCCTCATTTCAATGAACATCCGGGGCTTGGGTGCTGCCCCAAAATTCACAGCACTCAAGCATTTTTTCAGATCGGCTAGGCCAAAAATCATTTTTGTTCAGGAAACAATGCACTCAAGCAGGACGGCTATTGAATATTTTAGAAGGATGTTCCCATCATGGTTCATGGTTGCCACTGGGGCGAATGGATCATCTGGGGGCTTAGCAGTAATGTGGGATCCGTTATGGGTAAAAGTGAACAAGCGTTCAAACGAAATTTTAGATTACGAGTTTGTTTCTATTTTCTAAGACGTTGTTTCAACTTCCCTAAATGTATGTTTGATATATATTGGTAAGTTTGTATATGTCTACCCATGGTGTAGAGGGGAAAGGGATAAAAGAATTGCATGGATCTTAATTGAGAAGCAATATAAGGGTAGCTACCCGGAATATATTGAGATTTCCTGGGATGGGATAAAAATTAATCAGAGGCTTGATTTCTGGGGAATCCCATTTTGATGCTCTAGGTGCCACAGAACGGGGCATCTCATAAAAAATTGCTGCTTTCATAACATTCGCAGGTCTAGAAAGAAATTTTTTTCTGACAAGGGAAGGCTGGCTCCGGAATCAATGCAGGCGAATGTAAATATTTCTGAAAGTCTCCCAAAAAGCCCGCAATGCCAAGACTCTCCAGGATGTGTTAAATCCTCTCCTATATCTGATCCAGGTTTTGGCTCCCCTATTCATGAGCCCCAAATGGAGAACGTTGTTCCATCCCCTCCGACTATGAGTCAGGAGGCTTTTGCGGTGGGCTTCCACACAATTCATATATCGTCATCTTCCCCTTCCCCGGTTCCCCATCCGCCTCGCCGCTCTGGACCCCTCTCGAAAGGGAAGGAACATATTCCCTCTCCCACTCCCTTTAACTCTCCTACGGAGTCCCCTATAAATAATACTGACAGTGATCTTGATCTTTTCCTACAAAGAAACCCTCTTGAACTTGAGCCGCTCACTATTCATAAACCTTCCTTTCTGTCCATAAGTCCCAACTCCACCAAGAACATTACTATAAGGAGAAAGGGAAAAGGGGGTTCAAGACACTTCAGAGGTCGAACAATCACCTCTGATCTTGGTATCATGAATCTGTCCCTAGTTGAAGTCCCTGTTATGGAATCTGATCTTTCTCGACCTCTTAGAGCAAGCACGGTCGGTGAATCCTCAAAATGACTTTCCTCATTTCAATGAACATCCGGGGCTTGGGTGCTGCCCCAAAATTCACAACACTCAAGCATTTTTTCAGATCGGCTAGGCCAAAAATCATTTTTGTTCAGGAAACAATGCACTCAAGCAGGACGGCTATTGAATATTTTAGAAGGATGTTCCTGTCATGGTTCATGGTTGCCACTGGGGCGAATGGATCATCTGGGGGCTTAGCAATAATGTGGGATCCGTTATGGGTAAAAGCGAAAGCCTTTAAATGTTGCGCTGGGATTTTTATCTCGACCTCCATCAGAGGGAATGCATTCTCGATAAACCTTTTGAACATCTATGGTCCGTGCAAAAATAGGCTTCCATTTTGGGAAAAGCTTCTTGCATCAGAGATTCTCGAATTAGAATCCTTGATTATTGCGGGAGATTTAAAATGTGACTTTGAGCGCTGATGAATGTTGGGGATCTTGCAGGAAATATGATAAAATGGCAGACTGGCTAAGATCGGAATTTATCAGAAGGAACCTTGTGGACGTTGTCCCGGATCAGTTATCCCCGACATGGAACAATGGGAGGTTTGGTCAGGCCTATATAGCAAAAAGAATTGACCGGTTCATCATCAATGCAAGCATCATAGATAAATGGGGTATGCCTACCTCTCACATTGCAAACGAATTTTCCTCTGATCACCGGCCAATCCTTCTTGATTGGAGGGGCTAGGACTTCAAGAAGGGTTACTCTTTTAAATTTAATAGAGTTTTTCTGAACGACTCTTCTTTCACTGATTCCATCTCCAAAAAATGGGCAGCCTTGCAAGCATCCAACATGGCTTTTCTATCCACTTTTCAGGAAAAAATGCATGCCCTGAGGACCACCGCAAAGGAATGGCAGATTCGGAAATCAAAAAAGGATAAACGAGAGCTCTCTTCCATTCAGAATAAACTGGAATCTCTTATTTCATCTTCCACCTGGCGATTCATGTCTTTTGAAACAAAGAATCAAATCAGGAAGCTGAACATGAGGAAACAAGATTTGCTGCTAAAGGAGGAGATATCCTGGAGGTTAAAAAGCAGAGCGCTTTGGCTCAAAGAGGACGACCGAAATACAAAGTTTTTCAATCTTTCGCAAACGCCAGAAGGAGGAAGAATTCTCTCTGGAAGATCCTGGATGGCAAGGGTGATCTTCTTTTTTCTCAGGAAGACATAGCAGCTGAAGCTACTATTTTTTTCCAAAATCAATATAAAAGAGGTCAAAGCAGCATTTCTGATATGATCTGGGCGGTGGAATTGGTTCCTGAGATGTTTGATAATAATGCATATGAAAACTTCATTAAGCCAGTCTCGGAGGAGGAGCTACTTTCTGCTATGAAATCCTTTAAAAAGGATAGAAGTCCGGGCTCTGATGGCTAGCCCATTGAATTTTTCATACATTTCTATGATATGTGCAAGTTGGATCTATTGCGTATGGTGGAAGCTTCCCGTATATCGGGGAATATTCAGAGTTCTTTATCCTCAACGTTTATCGCTTTGATCCCCAAGAAGCAAGGATATGTTTCCTTTCAGGATTACCGTCCAATTGCTTTATGTAACACCTTATTCAAGATTATATCCAAGATCATAGCGGAAAGATTAAAGCCCACGCTCAATCTTTTTATCTCCAGGGATCAGCACGCTTTCTTAAAGGACAGAAATATCTGGGACGCTGTTGCAATGACACAAGAGTGCTTATTCTCCATGGCGTCAAATAATACGGAGGCGGCAATCTTCAAGATTGATCTAAAAAAGGCCTATGATTGCGTGGACTGGGGATTTCTCAGAATATTGCTGGCGAAGATCGGTCTCGGATCTAAAGGCATCGAATGGGTTATGGCATGCGTAGAAAATGTCCACTATTCTGTTATCATTAATGGAATCCCATCCTCTTTTTTCAGAGCCGAGATGGGGCTCCGCCAGGGATGCCCTCTCTCTCCCCTGCTGTTCATTTTAGTCATGAACACCCTCAGCTTGCAGATAAATAGGGCTGTTGCGGACAGGCAATGTCGACCGGTAAAAATTTGCAAAGATATTTATCTTTCTCATAATCTGTTTGTAGATGACATTCTTATATTTGCTATGATATGCAAACAATCCTGGATCTGCATCAACAATATTCTGCAAAAATTTCAATCGGCTTCAGGGATTCTCATTAACAAGGACAAATCAAAATTGTATCACAATGACACAAATGATGATCTCATATTATGGATTGCGAACTTGCTTGGAATCGGTCTGGAGTCGATAAGTTGCGGCATAAAATATCTTGGTTTCAATTTGAAAGCCAAAGGTTATCGGAAACAGGATTGGTCTTGGCTCATTGACTGTTTCTACAGCAGAATTTCGGGATGGGAATGGAGATTCCTATCACTTGCGAGAAGATTCATATTGGTACAGGCTGTCCTGTCCCAACTGGCGGTCTATTGGGCCCATCTTTATCTTCTGCCAGCTTCCATCTCTAATAAGATGTGCTCTCTAGCCGCAAATTTTTTATGGGGTGGGAAATCCATACAATCAAAAATTCATCTGGTCAAGATGGAGGCCATTACTAGACCCCGGATCGAGGGTGGCTGGGGCCTTTTAAATCTGAGATCTTTTGGAAAAGCTCTCATCTGCAAATCTCTTCATAGGGGAATTTTTGGAAATGACCCGTGGAGCAGGCTCATCAACAGGAAATATTTAAAAGGTAAAGGTATAGTTTTCTGGTACAGGAGAAACTCCTTGGGAAAAAGGAGAGGTTTGACCATCTGGTTGGGCTTCAGGAAGCTTCAACACTTCTTCTTGGCAAATCTGTGATGGAATATTTCCTCAGGCGCTAGCATCCATATTGGTTTTGATCTCTTATTAAAGGGCTTGAACTCCCCTCCTCCTCTTCCTTTGGTCCATTTTTTCCATGCAAAAGGCATATTTACCTGGGACAAGTTGATCAAATCATGGTCACACTCCTCCCCTGTCTGGAATGACGGAACAGACCTCCATCTACCTCCCTCCCTCATTCCTCTATGGTCTTCTTTCGCTCAAGCCCTTTCGAATTTGGCTATTCATCGCTCTGGAACCATGGATACTCTGGTATGGGCCCTCCCTTCTAAGCCTTTACCCATCAGCGTCAAACACATTTATGCTGTACTACCAAAGCAACCTACCATTTCCTCCCTCATGGTCTTCCCGATGCCTCTATGGAAAGTAACCTGCCCGCTCAAAATGGTCCTCTTTTTGTGGTTTGTCTTCTACAACAGGAATCTGACCTGGGAAGTGCTTCAGCGAAAGGGATGGATGGGCCCGGGGTGCTGTTCCTTGTGCTTACAGGATTTGGAAACGAATCTTCATATATTTTTTCAATGTCCAATCTCCATGTTCATCTGGTATGATCTCTCCATTTCCTTTGGGTTTCCTCATCTCTCTTTTTCTTCTGTACAGGATGGAATCAGGTGGTGGAGTGGGCAGTCTGTCTTATGGCGTTCTCTTTTTGCTCATACTTGCTGGCTCATCTGGAAGTGGAGAAACGCTACCATCTTCCAAAATTCCAGGAGGCCTGTATCTGCTCTCTTGAGCTATATAAAATCATCTCATGATTTCTAAGCCATACGGCTCCTCTGATGATCCATCGCTGCGCGTTTTGGATATCGGAGTTTTTTTATGTTTGGTTTTTATTAAACTGCTCTTTCCTTCGGGGCCGACCCATGATATGGTTCTAGTTTTGGTATTCTGTTTTATTTTGAAAATATGGATCAATGCTGAATGATGGGGCTTTGGGGAACAGGCTTCCTCTCGCCTTTCTCCATGGCTTGTTTTGAATTTCTTTCATGAACTGGCCAAAATGTATATGCTTTACGAAGTTGTCTTTATATTACCTTAATATAGAAAATATCGATTTTTCTTCTGAGAAAAAAAAAAAATCTAATATAATGAATTGTAAAACAGAACATGTTCTGAAGTGAAATTGATTTAATAAATTTGATTCAACTATTTTTTGACAACAAAAACCACATTCTAATTTATATCACATGAGACAACTTCGTTTTGATGGATCCCAAGATGCTCTGGATTTTGAGCAATAATTTCGGAAGTCGGAATATTTCAGCAGTGTTTACAGAAATATAGGATCAAATTCAATAGACTTTTCCATGCATAAGAATATTTTAAACGAGGTTGTTGCCATGGTGGCTTCCATTAAATGCGAGTTTCGATTCTGTTTTGCAACATTGTGTAGGCAAATGAAATGGACAAGTTTACCGAGAATTGTGGGGATGTTGGGATGGTGAATGTTTTTTAACAAAGTAATGTTTAAATTATGTTTTTGAAGGTGACAATGGATTCAACATCATCAAAAACGTCTAAGAAATCCAAAGTCTTGAAGTTTAACAATTTTAGTTTGGATTTACAAAAATCCTTGCCGAATTTATCAAAATATTATCAAATTTCCCTGATTTGTAGGGTAAGAAAACACTCCGGTTAAACTACCAAATGAAATGGTCTCGAACTTTTTCTCATGCAATTTTTCACCGTTCATATTCATATTCATGAATGGTGATATCATTTTCTAACATAATTTTCTCGTATTTATAATAATTAATGGGAAGTATTGTAATTATAATATTTATTTTTTGTGGGAAATATTTATAATAATTAATAGGAAGCATTGTAATTACAATATCTTACTAGTTTAAATTCATTTTAATTTTGGATTACCGAGAGGATCAAATCTCTTTTCACTCTAGAGGTTTGCATGTTAAGATAGTTGATCCCTATTGTCATTTGATAAACCCAGAGTTAAGAAATCCAGAGTTAAGATGGATCTAGGCTATTTTAATTTCCCTCTTTAAATAGGTTGTATTTCACATTAATACCATGAGTCAATGTTGTAGAAATTAATGTGTAGATTCAATACTGTTCATGAAATTTACTAAATCACAAGATTTGAAGCTACTCTACTAATTAGAAGTTAAATCACCATTTAGAACACAAATCATAGACATGCAAAAGGAAACATCACATATACACAAAGATTTATCTAAGGGAAAGTCTCTGCTCAAGACTTGTTAATATGCAACGTTGAAAGTCTTTCTGTAGTTATGTATATGTTCTCCCTAAGTTTTAGGGGTCCAATATGAATTTAAATTGAGTTGGAAATTAGATCACTCAGTTTACTGTGTTAAGTTTAGTTAAATTAGTTCCAAACTCTTTGAGGAACTAATAGAGAATTAATAGTCAATTGGTGCACTAATGCATCCACAAGTGTCACTCTAGTTAACTGAAGATTCCCTCATCAAAAAATCAAAAAATCATGCCTGTCGATTCTGAGAAAGACTCAGTTGAGACTAGAGTGCAGGGATAGTGTACTATCAGTGGTATTATTTACTTGAATGCAAATATCATGCATGTATCAGAGATTGATCCTATGTTTGGATTGCGTGGTTTTTGAAGCATAAATTCCCTTTAAATATGGGTTATTCATCCTAGGAATTATGCAAGAGATTAGAGGCTTGGAGAGTTGCAAAATTGGCTAAGTGTTGGCCAAGAGCTAGCTTGTGAGTTGAGGGAGTTAAGTACACTTGTGCGTAATTGTTCTAGTGAGAAAAAGCTTTGTATCTTCACTCATATATCTAATATATGCAATACAGAGAGAGATTTTTTGAGCAGTAGCTTTCCCCAGATACATCTTGTGTTATGTGCCATTGATTTATCTTCTTCTTATTCATATTGTTTTCATCTATCTATTGGATTTCGTTGGTTGAAAGTAAAAGTAGATTCTTGTCATGTGCTTTAGTACATTGCATGAGCTTGTGAATCTACATGAATTTATACATGGTATTGGAGCTGAGAATAGTATACTAGAAGAGATTTCAAAGTTTTGAGTTTTAGGTTATAGGTGAAATTCAATTTGCAATACATACTTCAGGATTGGCAGATGGCATTCTAAGGGTTTGCGACTTGGGTATCCCCTGGAAGGCAGCCCAAATTTTATAGCTTAAAGGGACAAAATGGAGGTTGTGCTAGAGGATAATGGCTTGAGGGAATTCGTTGATCAAGAAATTCCTAAGACAAGAGCATCAGATGCATAGAATTTGGTCGAATGGAAGAAGTGTGTGGTGAAGGTGAGGCAGATAATCCTTGAGAGAGTTTGAGACCACATTGTTTCGAGTCTTCATGGCAAGGAAACTTAGTATGCTATGTGGAAAACATTGCCGGACTTGTATCAGAAAAATAGTGACCAAAGGAAACTGACACTGAAGAATAAACTTCAAAAAATCAAAATGGAGAAAGGCGAGACGATTCCAAAATACTTGACCGAGTTCACTCAATGTTGTGATGAACTTGTAAGTGTTGGAATGACGATTTCCATGGATGATATGGTGATTCCTTCTCTTCTAAGACTCCCAAGGAGTTGGCATAGGTATCAGGACTTTGTCAATGGTCAGGAGAAGTTGTTGGATTGAGAACCACTGTGGTCGGATTTGATGTAGGAGGAGAACAAGAGGAACACCACGGATGACTCTTCATCAAAGACTGATGATGAAGAGAACTGTGCCTTAGTGATTAAGGCAAAAAAGGGGAAAGAGAAATCTTCCCATTCCAAATCAGATTCTTGTCATGGAAGTAAGAAGAAAGATATGACGAAAGTTAAGTTCTTCCATTTTCATGAGTAAGGCCATTTTGCTACAAATTATCCACTCAAGAAGTCCAAGAAGAAGTCCTCAGGAGGAGTGCGGGTGAGGCTTTGGCCTCTCAATTCGAATTGGAATTTTCCCTCATTACATGCATGGTGTCATCAATGATGGGAAGTGTATGGTACTTAGACAATGGAGCTTCATTCCACATAACTGGCAACAAAAAGTTATTTAGTGACTTGGAGGAGAAAGATCTGCATATGCATATCGAGATGGGTGACGACAGGAAGTATAGTGTTACTGGATTGAGCACAATTACTTTTTAGAGGGAGCATGGGGTTCCACTCATCTTGAAGAATGTTATGTATGTGATTGGGTTGAAGAAAAACTTGGTATCCGTTGCCATGCTTGAGGATAGAGGCTATGGTGTGATCTTCTCGAAAGGAAAGGCATTTCTTAGACACATAGCCACGTGTCAAGTAAAGAAGATAGGGATTCGGGTGAAGAATCTCTATAAGCTGGAGGTAGAGGAGTGTGTCACTTTGAGCACAAAATTAGAAAGGGTGTAGAGCCGAGACATTGGTGAGTTGTGGCACAGGCGATTGAGCCACTTGCATCATGGGGCTTTGAAGATATTACAGTAGCTCTCTACCGGTCTTCACAAAGGTACGCTTGAGAAAGTTGGTACTTGCAAGGGGTGTACTTTGGGAAAATACACCATGTATTCCTTTCACAATAGAGATATTCGAGCATGGGCTATTCTAGAGCGAGTCCATTCAGACGTATGTGGACCATTCTCGATAACATCCATGGCCAAACACAGGTATTATGTTACATTTTTTGATGAATATTCTCGTAAATGCTGGATATTTTTCATGCAGAAAAAAGATTAGACTTTCACAAAGTTTTATGAGTTTAAAGCATTGGTAGAGAAAGAGTCGGGTAAGAAGGTTAAAGCTCTATGAAGTGATAATGGTGGTGAGTATGTCTCAAATGAGTTTAAGAACTTATGAGCAATGGAAGGGATTAAACGGGAGTTGACGACACCCCATAACCCTCAGCAAAATGGGATGCTCAAAAGGAAGAATAGAAGCATAGTATGGGTAGCTAGGGAAATGTTGCATGATCAAGGTCTACCACTACACTTGCGGGTTAAGGCATACAACACAATGGTTTATGTTCAGAACTATATCCCACATCAAATACTTGAGATGAAGACACTAAAGGAAGCTTATTCTGATAAGAGGCCAGATGTTGGTCACTTTAGGTGGGTCATCGGTATATTGTCATGTGACTAAAGATGCACGGAAGAAGCTTGAGCCGACAACATAGTTGGGGATATTTGTGGGGTACATTGATATACCTCACAACTATCGGGTGTACTTGTCAACCAACAGGATGACAGTGGTTCGCAGGGATGTCAAGGAGAAGGCCATGCGAACTTCCCTTGATAGGGAGCTTGAGCTACACGTAGATGAGGAGGTTTTAGCTCCTAAGGTTGAGGAGCCTCAGATCGATGTGGAGTAGCCACATGTAGATGATCTGGGAGTGGAGACATCCACTCAAGTGAGGAAAGAGAGCGCACCACAAAGGTTGATAGATTGTTGGATGATGCCCAGGAGAATGTGGGAGCACCCATTTCTCAGAGTAGAAAGAGGAGGTCACCTGAGAGGTACACTGGATACATGGCTCTTATGGGCAAATGTGTTGTGATAGAGCCATCTTCCTTTAAGGAAGCAATCTAAAAACTAGTTTGGGTTGATGCCATGGTGGAGGAGTATGACTCCATACTTTGTAACAGTGTTTGGGATGTGGTCCCGAGACCAGAGGACAAGTCAGTGGTGAGCTCCCATTAGCTTTACAAGGTAAAGTAAGCTGTAGATGGTAGTGTGGAGAAGCATAAGGCTAGAGTTGTGGCATGTGGCTTTTCACAGGTAGAGGGGATTGACTATGATGAGACCTTTGCTCTTGTTGCAAAGTACTCATCGATCATATCTATATTGGCACTATGCGAAGACAACCTTCCTTAATGACATGATTGAGAAAGAAGTGTACATAGAGCAACCTTAAGGTTTTGAGACCTTTGACCATGAGACGCATGTGTGTCGGCTCAAGAGAGCATTATATGGGTTGAAGCAAGAACTCCATGCTTGGTACACTAGGGTAGATAGCTACTTAACCAATCTGGGTTTCATGAAGAGTGAAGTGGATGCGAACTTGTACAACATAGTGGTGGAAGGTAAGTTGTTGATCATTGTACTTTATGTTGATGATCTCATACTGACATGTGATAATCAGATGATCAAGTCTTACAAAGAAGACCTTGCAAGAGAGTTTAAGATGAAAGACATGGGACTCATACATTACTTATATTTTAATATATAGAATAGACATATTATGTCATTATCAATTATTGTAAATTGATATAAAAAAATTTACATATGGTTTAAACATCATAACCATTACCATTATTTTTTTTTTAGCGATTTCACTGTAAATTTAAAATAATTATTACTTTATGTGATCAAATCCCATTAGATTGAGTGTAAAAATCTAACACTTTATCAACTGTAAATGGGAGAATAAAACATGAGGGAAGCCACTATGTTAACATACCATTGAATTGAGTATGAAAATATAACACTCCTTGTCAAATGTAAATGGGAGAATAAAACCCCAGAGAAAACACCATATTGTATTTTTTGTTACACCAAAACCACGGGCGTTAATAAACTTTTAAACCATTATTATTACTTTTTAAATGATCCTACGATAAATCCAAAATAGGCATTAACCCAATAAAATAAGTAATCGCTATCGATGTTTGTAAATTCTTGTTCCTGAAATATATATATATATATTTTTTGGTATGAACAACTATTTGAGTTATACTCTCAATAAATTATTCGACCAAAGTTATACTCTCACTAAATTATCCGACAAGCATGCTTAGTGATGGGGAACATTTCTATTGCAACTGACCAAGCAAAGTGAGATCCATATTGTGTTGCCTTCGAACTTTACGAGGGGCTTCATTCTTCACGTTAATGTAATCTCCTGTACATGAGGCAATTGTTTGTATTTTGATTGTCCAATATGTTCCTATGCCTTCCTTTTATTGATAAGTCAACAAACTTTTATAAATAAAATAATAGTAAATGCAAGCCTTCCTTTTATTGATAAGTTTAAGAAACTTTTATAAATAAAATAATAGTAAATGCAACTATCATACATTTAATATCATGGATTCTAAAATAACAAGTGGCCGAGCACATGCGGTGGGTTGCGAGATTTCTCCAGCTTTTTTCGAAGGTTGTGGGATACAATTCTGTGGGACGTTATTGCAGGTTGTTTTATAACGAGTTTTCAACGGTCAGATATGTCCGATAAACATTCAAATTGCTCAGAGTTAGCCACTCAATTTTTTAATTTCGACAAATCCCTCAACTAAATTTTGGACATAATTTATTTATTTTTCCCAAAAACTTCTAAAAGAGTAACAAATAAATTAGAATATATATATTAGAAATATAAAGACTCACAAAGAATTTATCATATTTCAATATGAAAAAAAATAAAAAATTCATTAATTGTTTTATACATAAGACAATTTATCAGCAAAAAAATCTATCGAAATTAACTTACCACAGACTGACACCAACTACTCACAGCAATATAAACATGCCTGATTATTATTCTACTATACGTAAGTGTGTTACGTCTGACATGTCATTGTCCCTGCGCCGCCTATGACAGAGTTGCTACTTGGCTAAGCGCTCCCGCGGGCCCACCCCGTGCAAAGCAACAAATGCACAGCGAAATGGTTGAGCGACTAAACTCCCCTGACAACCAATTGTAATTTTAGACAAAGAAATATTTAGCAAACTCGATGAAGTGGTTGGATTTATTCTGTCCTCGTCAAGCCTTTTATATAAAATAGATTTCTTATCCTATTTGTCTTCTAAAACGGACCGATGATGGTGTTGGCAGCAACCATTGATTTATTTTAAGAAGTGTTACATCGTTGCTTTATTTTTTTTTATTTTTATTTCCAGTGTGGTATAGTAGCTAGCATTTGTGGTGTGGTTTAGTCTAAATTGAGTTAAATTAACGTGAAAAAACTGATCGGCAAATTGATTTGACTATGAAAAACTTAATCTTAATGTTTTTGTTTGCGATGAAAAAGTTGTATACAAAGTTTTATATTTTTCCTAAAGTGCAAATAGATTTAGTTTAAAAGGTAATTGTTCTTGTTAAATATATCTCTAAAATATCACTGGAATATATTTTTTAAAAATATTAAATATCAAAAATGAAATTGCTTTATTTATTTAGTTATTTGTATTTTAAATTGATAACTATTTTATTATTTAATATGGTTAATCATTTTATTATTAGTATTTTTTCTTTATAGAATAAAATAATATATTTTTTTTATATAATTTCAATTTTATTCGTTAAATAATTATTTTACTATAGTTTAATTTATTTTTATGTGTTAAAATTCATTTTTGTTTCATGCCTTTAAACCAAATTTTTGTAATAAACAATAAATACCCGTGTAATATAAATAAATGGTTTTTATTTTTAAAATTATTATATAATAATTAAATGAATTTATATTAAATTTTTTTGTCTAAAAATAGGTGATTATAGGCGGAGGGGTCATCTATTACCCGGGGAACAAATGGTAAATAGTTTTGCTCAGGGCTGGGATAGCAACAAACAATCAAGCTGAAGTTTGGTCTTTGTGAAAATGTTTGAACATCGTCATCAACAAAGGGATAAATAAAAGGGCTAGGGATAACAACAAAGTTTGGTTTTTGTGAAAATGTTTGAACATTCCCATCAGCAAAAGGATAAAGAAAATAAAGGTACTAGGGGATTCTATGATTTCCCTTAGGAAAATTTCCAAATTGGCATCACGAAAAAAAAACTCTCCTTCTACCCATAACCTTGTTAAGCATGGATTTGAGATTGAGCAAGAGACTATAGAATCAAAAGATGAAGTAAGGAACTTCACCTAATTTGGTGAAATATTGAATGTATTTAGTGTTGATGAGCCATCTAAGGACTTGAAGGAAATTCGGGGTAATTGGAATAAAGGAATTCAATGTCGGACCATTAGTGGTTTCTTATAAAACTTAACAATGAAAAATCTAAAAATATATAAAAATCATAACATAAATATTGCAATTGCAATCCAAAAATTTTGCAGAAAAATTGCATCCTTAATACCATGCCCCCTATATAAAAATGTTTTCCTTTAATTCAATGATGACTTTTACATTGTCACTCACGACACTTCATTGAATTCAGTTTGGAATTTTCTATTAAAAACTTATTTTCAATGATGAATAATAATTGATTTAAAAAAATAATAAGTATTGACTTGTTGAAAAAATAAATCTAAAAATGAAGTTTTAAATATGAATATTATTTATAAATATAATGGTTATTAATATTGTAATGGTCATTACTAATTAATTTAAAAAATTATTAATGATGAATGTCTTTATTGTTGATATAACAACTAAATTATAATAGGTTTTCATATTATATATATAATGAAAAATAAATTTAAAATATTTTATATTTTAAAAATTTATAAGGAAAGATAAACAATTATATAAAATCTTGATGGGTGAGAAGCAATTTGAGTAGTCATTTACAAAAAAGAAAGACATAAATTTTCAAAATAAAAATGTATAATTTGATATTTTATTTATTTATTGGATAATTAATTTTTGGAATATTTTTAAATTCAATACATAAAAATTTATATAAATTCTTAAATATTCTCAAAATCTACAATTAAATTATTTCCAAAACCCACATAGTAAATTAAACTTTAACACTAACAAATATCATCCTTTAACACTAACAAATATCATGCCTGGTGCAGACAAAGAAAACAAATATCATCCCTGAAATCAAGCACAATGAGCCAAAAACCATGCCAAATGTGATTCTTGTCCCTAGCGCAAACCAGAAGAAAATCAAATTGATAAGAATAACTTGGCGTGAACATAAGACTACTCATAAATTGTCTAACAAATTATATGCGCGTTTCAACTTGAGTGTACGCTTCAATTTATTGTGGGTCACATATTTCAGATATACAAAGTCAATACTTTGAGTACGTCAATTATTTGATTTAACTTGTATTTATATAAATTCAAAATTTACAATTTACATAAATTAAGATTTAGTGCTATAATCAGATATCACAACAAGTATGTACCCTTAATAATGTAATTAACACTTTCGGAAACTCCTATTTCTAACCCCATAGAAAAGTAAATGCTGCCTGACATGCAAGGCAAATAACTTTAGCCCTCTGAGTGACAGCAAGAGAATCAAGATAGCAGCCTGGAGAGAGAGGGCTAAAGCTATTTGCCTTGCATGTCAGACAGCATTTACTTTTCTATGGAGTTGGAAATAGGAATTTCCAACACTTTCGCAGTGTTATGACATATTACAGTTGAGGTGGGCCATGTGATTTTTAGTTTATGGAAGTTTTTTTTTAGTAAATATAAATAATTGTTTATGTACCCTATAATAAGAGAATAGTTGGATTAGTGTTAATTTTGGATATTAATATTTATGTAGTTATAACTTTATTAATACGGAAGGAGTATATGTTATTCATTGGACTTAACCAAATATAATATAAAATTTAATGGTTAGCATATATACTTTAGTGTATTAATAAAGTTATAGCAACACAAATATTGGTGGCTGTTAAATTTTTGTCCTGCAATATATACTTGTTAGAATATACTACCCTAATACATTAATGAAACTACAGCAACACAAACACTAAACAAATCAACTAATCTATACTTCACATAGGTTATAAATTCCAAAAATATATTCTTGAGAAAATTCTATTTTCGTACAACACCGCATTGTTGAATAAAATGTGTAATTCAGCGGAGCGTTATTGCAGTGACAACGCAGTGGTTTTGGGTTCGATTCCCCTATGATGACGTCATGGATAAAACCCGCATTCTGCTTTACAACTGCGTTTTGATGGATCCCAAGATGATCTGCATTTGAGAAATAATTTGTGGAGTCGGAATATTTAGGCATTGTTTACAGAAGTATAGGATCAAATTCAATAGACATGTACATGCATAGTAATATTTTAAACGACGTTGTTGCCATGGTTTTTCCATTAAATGCGAGTTCCGATTCCGATTTCGAAACGGTCTCGGGCTTTTTCTTATGCAATTTCTTAGTGGTGATATTATTCTATAATATAAATTATGCTGGTGGGAAGTATTTATAATAATTAATGAGAATTAGTGATATTTTCTTAGTTTAGTTTCATTTTAATTTTGGATTTATTAAGTATAATTAATTTTTTTTTTTTTAATTTTAAAAGAGGTTTACATATCAAGATATTTGATCTTTCTCGACACTTGGTAAATCTGGAGTTAAGATGGATCTAGGCTAATTTAATTCCCCCCTTTAAATAGGTTGTATTCCACATGAATACCATGAGTCAATATTTGATGCAGGAGCATCCGAGCACCTTAATGGAAAGAAAAACTAGAGAAAGAAGACACGTGGACAACCAGGCCAACCGTGAATAGAATTCAGTTAGTGAACAAATTTCAGTTAAAATTGCCATGCATGTATAACAAGATATTAAGAATTTGTTCGGGCATCAAGAAACAGGGAACCGGGGTGTGTGAGGAAGATAGAGTGTAAGAGGATACAATGTAGATTGCAGGAGAATTGGTGCTTAAGGGTGAGATGCGTTAAGGTTGGGGTCGTGAAGAGAACACCGGAGGCTGAGGTTTGAGTCGAAGCAATGGTGGAGATGACGTTGCTTCAGGCGGAGGGCAGAGCCGCTGCAGAGAACGTGGACGGGGCAGGGGCCGAGGCTTTGGTGGTCATGGTTGCAAAAATGTGCTTCAAAGATTTTTAACCAGTTGCCTTCGCAAGGAAAAGTGGGTGATTCTACTGTTGGGAACGAAGAAATTGAGAGATCACATTCACCTGCTCTTGAAGTTATTCTTGGTACAGAGGTTGAAAGAATGACACATGAAAACATTGTTGGAGAAAAGGTTGAACATGGGTCTTCGACTGATGTACAAAATGATGTTTTCACAGTCGAAGCTGCACAAGGTAACAAACAAGGGCTTGGAAAAGTTAAGCCCAGGCCTGTTGTAAACTTTGACAGTTCTTTTCCATCTCCCTTTGCTGGAAATGGGCATAGGTCGAAGGATAAAGCAAAAATTAGAGTTTTCAGAAGAACCCGTTCTACGAAGGCTGTTGTAGAGGAAGCCAAGGGGATTCTTGGAAATCCCTTAGACATGGAGAAGAATGAGTCCGAAGATGGACAAGAACAAGAACAAAATGATGCTGCCGTTACAACGAATAGTGAGGACCTAGGGAAAGAGTTAGATAAGGATAAAAATGATATTGCTAAGGAAATTGACTAAAGCAAGGAGGAATCACTTGCGAGTGATAAAAAACCTTCTCAGTCTGGAAAGAAGAGGCGGCGCAAGTATTCATCTAGGGCCACAAGTGCTCAAGATGCAGAAGATGCTGATGTTCTTGCGCCATCCTGGTTTGTTCTTGCAAGTGCCTTTAGTATTCCAAATAAGGCAAGTGAGATCGTGAGAAGCGTTGCAGATAGGCTTTGTGGGCCCATAACCCACAAGCCTCAAGAACGATTTTATTGGGGAAATAGGATTTTGGTTCACCCCCAAAGTCTTGTCCCCATCAATGTTGTAGAAATTAATGTGTAGATTCAATATTGGTCATGAAATTTACTAAATCACACTACTTGAAGCTACTCTATTGATCTGCAGAAGTTAATTCACCACTTAAAACACAAATCATAGACATGCAAAAGGAAACATCACACATGCACAAAGATTTATCTAGGGGAAAGCATCTACTCAAAACTCCTTAATATGCTTGATTACAAAATTGAATTCACTACTTAAAGCCAACTAATTTGATTATCTAACATTTATCTTAGGCTAATCAAATAAGTACATGATCCCTCCATGATCTAGCATCAACATAAATCTTCTCCCAAGAAAGTAGTGCCTCCACACATTCAATGCGTGTAGAGTTGCTACTATCTCCAAGTCATGAGTGACATAGTTCCTCTCATGCTCATTTAATTTCTTTGATTCATAGTAATATACATGTCCTTCTTGGAACATGATTCCACCTAGTCATTCCTTGCAAACATCTATGCAAACTAGGAAATTGTTGGTTATAGTATATGTTTTCTTAATGCCCCAACATTATTATGTCAATCTAGGGTCCATGGACTTCAGAATGCAACAATATATATGTAAGAGAAAGGTTCTAGAGACTTGCAAAACCAAACTCTATTCTACTCTAGAAATTGTCCATTAAAGTTCTTGCAATCACTATCAAATCTTTGTTCTAAACTTGCAACCAAATGAGAAGCAACCCTATATTCTAGTCATATGGGGATTTGGGCTCTGGCTCCTTCTAGGTTGAACAGCTTCATGTGAAGACTATCCCAATAAGCTAGAGGAAAAAAGAGTCAATATTCCTTGGAAATCTTCACACTATCAAAACGATGGTAAAGTTACTCTCTCTCTTTTCTACATAATACAAAATAGCAAATCCAAGAGAAGAAACAAAATCTATTATGAACTTACCTTTATTCCTAACTAATTTTTAATTTTGTGTGAAATCAAAGGAATAAGAAACAAGTTTTAAATTTTCCTAAAGAACTCACCAACTCAACACAAATGTACTAATTATGTAATCAGACATCACATGCACATGCATAAATGAAAATATCTTCCCTCACATGCACATGCATAAATGAAAATATCTTCCCTCAGTACTCTCTTCAAACTTGTATGCAAGCTTCAAATCCTCATAAGCAATTAAACTCACTTTCTCAATCAAAAACTTGTATGCAAACTTCAAATCCTCATAAGCAATTAAACTCACTTTCTCAATCAAATATGAATTCTAGAAACGACGCGTTGCCACTGCTCATAAGAAAGGACGCAAGAAAAAATTATTGAAAAGAATGATTTGTAACCCTCAAAGCATAAACCATTACTTTATTTACAATTACTTAGACAAGCTATAGGTCGATAGTTCAATGTATATATTCTCTTGATGAAGCAACCCTAAACTCGAATCGATGTGGGATTAGTGTGTGTCACAAGATTTAGGGAAACACAATACATATGTTAAGACACCATAAAGTCTTATAAACCCAACAAGCATTTTACAAATAGACTTTGTTTTAGTGCGCATGTATGAATAGATCTAGGAATATCATTATAATGTCTTGAAGATCGCATATATTTGATGTGACTTGTGTTAAAAAAGGACTCCAGATCACAATGGATGTGTTGTGTTTCATATTATCAATCAATAAAAAATTTCCAGATCTTGATCCAGGATTGAAACCCAAAGAAATACATTCACAAAACAAAGCATTGGACTGTTGGTTCATCATAATGCGTATAAGGAAAGGAAAACATATTGTAGTTTATGAATTGCATTCACATAGTGATTGATCACAATTATGATTCATATGTAGCACTTCTAACAATGATTTATCATTCTTACGATCATGATATCTCTAGATCCATATATAAATGTGAAACACGTGTAAAATGAAGGATTTATATCAGAGAGGCAAAGTACGTAATTTATGTTTCTATTACCATGCAATAAACCACTAGATCTGAAAGCATAGGTACCAATTAGCACACCAAACTTTAAAATACTAAATGATGAGAACATATCTCTAACCTATTCAAGAAAATGAACAAGGAGTCCCAACCAACCAACCAACTCGTGCCACCTATGAGAGATTTAAATCACAGAGTAGCCAAGTACACAAATAATATAATATAAAACCTTACACTATTGTTGCATTAAAAGTACGTTCAATCTTTACAGTTCATTGAGCTTGATCAGGATCCCATTACAAGACAAAGATCGACCCCAAGGGTCAGATTTACACTAACAGAGAACACAACACTTACAACAATAATTATTCTAATGCTCTCCTCTAGCCTGATTTTATTTTATACAATTTTCATTACAAGAATGGGCTTCGTTAACGAGAACAAACACAAACAAAAGAAGTGTAAATTATAACGACTTGTTAAAGAAAATGGATCTAGTGCAACCACGAGCTATTCCAGGAGGATTGCAGATACGATGGAGGAAGCACTGAGAAATCAGTTCCTCTCATCTTGGACAACCAAATGTGATCTCATTAAGGCGCATTTGACCTAATCTTAATGGAATTTTTTAACAGTGTAGATTTATCAACCATGCGTATCTCCTCCTTTGGTAACTAGGCACGATTGAACCATTATTAATAACAATTTGATGTATAATTTATTAAAAATGAAGGGAATATGTTAAATAATAAACAATTACCTCATCATGGTTCAAGTTTAAGATAATAACCCAAAAATGTGCTAAATTATAATGATAAGAATTAGATAAAATCATAACTAATCATAGGGAAAATTGGTGTATAATTTTTTTCAAAATGGAGGCCCAACATCCCCTCATGTCGATCACCTTGCATGTCCTCATGCAAATAAAACCTCTTAACAAAGACTGAAATTGAACAAATTTGTAGAGTTGTGGTTTCTTTATTAGAGTCGTGTTGCATTGGCCAAAATATTCTCGTATTTTACCATTCATTACCTCAAAGATCAAGGACATGGATTGAAAACTATAAGGCCAATTGAGTTAATTAGGGTGAAAGCATGTAGGTAAGTGTTATATGATGTCAACTTCCTTTGCATCAATCAAATAAGAAAGACCAAAAGATTGATACCTTTATTTGACTCAAGGGGAATGCTTACAAATCCTCCTATTACCTTTGTATAGTTCCTGTGACTAGAGATTCAGAGGCTTGCTATCAATCATGAAAATTATCTTCTTCAAAATGAGTCATCAAACATGTTTGTTCCACGCATCCTTGAAGCCATATAGACACAATGTAGAGAAGATATTCATTTTAAATGAAGACATAGTGGGTTGTTGTCTACAAGTGATCCTGCACCTGCTATAGAGTTCCTACAACTCTGTTTCACTAAAAAAAGCAAAAGAATTTCCTTGATTGGTCTAGTTGTTTCAAGCCTGACAAAAGGAATATATGTTGGTTTTTCTTTTGCATTGGTTCCATCATTACAAATATTGATTTTCATTATTTTTTCAAAAGAATAACTAATGGCAGGGTTTCCATAGGAATGGTAACAATGTTGTTACAATGTTATCATTAAATACTAAGAGTGGGGAAAGAAATTAGTGAAATGAAATAATCTTCCATCAAAATTTCTACAAAGCATCTCTTGAACAAATTTAATCAGTAAATCTTCACCTCAATATCCTCATAATAAATAAAAGTGACATAACCATGTTTTGAATTCCATGACATTGAAGATGGATGGAAATTAGGAAAAATAATGATGAAAAAAGGATACAATCCCAGGATGACCTAATTATCTCTATCTCTCAATATCTTACCATTATCCAAGTGTATAACAGAATCTCCTCTTGTTCAAGCAAAGTGAATCACCTGCACTAAGGGCCCCGCTTCCATGAAAACCTCCTTATTTATAAAAGATAAAACTCCAAAACAAAATAATTGAAGGATTTTAAAGTTATTCTCTAGAAGGTATGAATTTCATTTCCTAGATTCACTTTTAATGATAATTGTTTCGTAATGTGACCTAGGTTTTTTGAGTTTCAAGTGTGTTAATGTGTGTTCACCATTTCTCTTACTCCGCATAGCCCCACTGGCAGTAGACTTGTTCGTACCCCAATGGGTTTTCCTTGGTACTATACAAGCATAGCCTCACTGTGAACAAACATGTCCGTTACCTTGGTGGGTTTGCTTGTACTTACTAATACTTCCTTTTTATTATTATACATCACTCAAAATATTTGAAATAATGTATACTGCTCATTCACATTTTTTAGAGTGTAAGGAAGTCGAGTGATACGAGAGCATTTTAGATTTTCTAGGCACATAACTAATTATTTATATGGAGCCCAAGGGTGACATTATCCACAATAATATTAAATAATAGCTATTACTGTATAATAAAACATCTCGTATAATGACTAAGTGGTCCCTCTAGTTGATCATCCTAGGGTTCTCATGAAAGCACATTGAGGTTCTATAGGAGTGGTCCACCTTAGGAGGCTTTTCAACAATACCTTCTTAGAGAAACTTGAAAATATCTCTTAGATAACATCTTGGCAGAGCGACTAGAGCAGGAATATGGTTTTGAGCTTATGAATAGGAAGTATTAAGGATAACCATGACAAATCCCCATGAATAGCTCAATGGATGATCTTGGACAAATAATATGAAAAGGGGTTAGCTAATCAATTATAGTCAGTTCATAAAATAATTAGGTGTTAAGATTTAATCACATCTGATAAGACTTACCACATGAGTGCTTGAAATTCCAATAGTAGTGACTTAGTGAGTTTCAGTTTCAAGAGTGTTTTTGTAATAATTTTATTTTCAAATGGTATTTTTATCTATTTATTCTATAATATTCTACCCTAATTTAAAGAGAGGAATATCATCTTCAAGTGTAAGAGTACTTCCAGTGTAGCCATGTGCATAAAAAAATACGAAACATACTCATACTCAGGTTCAAAAAGTAATCCTTAATGTATACTAGAGTATGAGAAACCAAATACTTTAACTGATATAGTACCGAGATTTTTCTAATGACGAAATAATGTTGTATGCTGATGATTGTTTGGAACAAGGATGTGATGTAGTCTACATATTCATGGTTCTCCAACTCATTAAAAATTGTCGGCATATACCCTTTTGTTATGTTATTCAAGTTTTCCATAGCTTGATGATTGCTCTCTTTGAGGCATAAAGGATATGGTGAGAGGTAAGAGAGAAAATCCTCAATCTCGAGCTCCATTATCTGCTCTTTGCTGATGATTTCTTTTCGTCCAGATTGGAAAGGAAGATGAAGGGAAATTCCTAAGTTTTTCTCTCAATATTGTTCATGAGCTTCAATAATAGTTTCAGAACAAATTCCATTTACATATTATTCCTCTAATACTCTTCGAATTAGAGCTTATTCCTAGGGTAAATGCTCTATAGTTATAGGGGAAGTTCCCAACTCACTCCTTTCCCTGAACTAAAAGATATGTCATTATCAATAAGAGAGTAAGTAGGAAGAACATGTGTTTTAAATTATGGTGAAACATTCTTGTTGGGATTACGGTTAGGTTGCACATGTAGTTGGGACTGTAGAGGAGGATGAATTGGTAGTACATTGGATAGAAATTGCATTAATTGTTTCTCAAGTAATTGAGTTTGAATGGGGAACAAACCTACAAAGGAAGTTTCAAACCATCCTTGAGGCCATGCAAATATCTGACTCAAGGGAGATGGCCATTGTGGCCATAAAGTAGGGTATTTAATTGGAGGAGGATTAGAAGTCTTCCATGGAACCATAGGATTATAAATACTGAGAATTATAAATGTTAGTCCCAGTATAAAATGATGATAGGTTTTGAGCTATACGTGGTGGTCGATTTGATTCCTTGAATACTTATTGTAATATTGACAGCGATGGGAAATTAGTTGTTGAGTGATACTCCTCACAAATACCACAAAATTTTAGACTATTATGTGGACACTCTTTAGGGGAGTGCTTCTCCCTACAATTGGAGTAAAATCTCAATAGTTTTTATTTTATTTTTATCTTGTTTCTATTTTTCCTACAAGATATTCAATTGTGAATTCAAAGAACTAATGATATCATTGTTATATTTTCAAACAAAATAATTATTTCTTCCTTTGTTGGGTGATTTTAGTATCTTAGTAGAAGCATTAGATATTATCCTCAAAATCCTCATTGAAATATTCCTTTAAATACCATTTTTTCATTCTCAACAAGCTAGATGGTATATTCAGATTGTTGCAGGTTGCTAAGGATGTCTATCCCTCAAGAACCTCCCTGGAAACAACACCAAAAAATTGGTTGCATTATATGTTGTCTTAAGGTCTTATGTCAATTTGGGGTTCATGGAATTTGAGACGCAACACTATATAACCTAGAGAAAGGATCCAGAGACCAACAAAACCAAACCCTATTCTAGTCTACAAACTATCCATTAAATTTCCTGTAATCACTATCAAATCCTTGTTCTAAACATGCAACCGAATGAGAAGCAACTGTATCTACTTTTCATTTGGGGATTTGAGATCTAGCTCCTTCTAGGTTGATCAACTTTAGTGTGAAGACTATCCCAATAAGCTAAAGGACAAAAGAGTCAAGATTCCTTGGAAATATTTTCACTATCAAAAGGAATTTAAATTTATTCTCTCTTTTCTACAAAATGCAAAACACCAAATCCAAGAGAATCAACAAAATCTATTGTGAACCTGCATTCAATCCTAACTACTTTGGTGTGAAATCAAAAGAATAAGAGATAGACTTTAAATCTTCTTAAGGAACTCACCAGCCTAACACAGATGTGCTAACTTGGTAATCAAGAATTACATGAATGAAAATATATTCACTTAGATCTAACACTTAGTACTGTCTTCAAAATTGTATGCAAGCTTCAAATCCTCACAAGCAATTAAACTCACTTTCTCAATCAAATATGAATTCTGGAAATGACGTGTAGCCATTACTCATAAGAAAGGACACAAGAAAAAGGTATTGAAAATAATGCTTCGTAACCCTCAAAGCATAAACCATTACTTTAGTTACAATTACTTAGACAAGCTATAGGTCGCCACTTCAATGTTTATATTCTCTTTATGAAGAAACCCTAAACTTGAATCGATGTGGGACTAGTTTGTATAACAAGATTTAGGGCAACGAGATACATATGTTAAGACACCACTTATACAAAACCTGCAAGTCTTAAAATCCATGGAAGCATTTTATAGATAGAATTTGTTTTAGTGTGCAAGTATGAATAGATCTAGGAATATCGTTACAATGTCTTGAAGATCCTATAAATATGATGCGACTTATGTTAACAAAAGACTCCAAATCACAATGAATCTGTTGTGTTTTGTATTACCAATCAATAAAAATATTCAATATCTTGATTGAGGATTGAAACCCAAAGAAATATGTTCATGAAACAAATTATTGGATTATTGGTTCATCACAATGTGCATAAGGAAAAATTATTGTATTTTATGAATAACATTCACATAGTGATTGATCACAACGATGATTCATATGTAGCACTCATAACATTGATTTAACATTCATATAATCATGATATCTCTAGTTCCATATATATATATGTGAAACAAGTGTAAAATGAAGGATTTATATCAAAGAGTTAGACTAAGTAATTTTTCTTTATATTAGCATGCAATAAACCACTAGATTTGAAGCAAAGGTACCAATTAGCACACCAAACTTGAAAATACCAAACAATGAGAGAATATCTATATTCACAAATGAACATGGAGAAGGGGGCAAAGAGATGGATTGGTGAGCCCAACCAACCAGTTCATGCCTCCTATGAGAGATTTAAATCACAGAGTATCCAAGTGCATAAATAATAGAATATAAAACCCAACGCTATTGTTCCATTAAAATCATGATCAATCTTTAGATTTCATTGGGCTTGGTTAGGATCCCATTACAAGACATAGATTGATGCCGAGGGTCAGATCTACGCTAAGAGAGAGCCCAACACTTACAACAATAATTATTCCAAGGATCTCCTCCCTCGGGCTAGAAGCCATGATTTTCTTTTATACAATTTTCGTTACAAGAATGAGCTTCACTATCCAAAATAGACATAAACAAAATAAATGTAAATCGTAAAATCTTGTGAAAGAAAATGGATCTCGTGCAACCACGAATTATTCTAGGAGGATTGTAGATCTAATGGAGGAAGGAATAAAAAATTGGTTCATCTTATCTTGGACAACCAACTCTGATCTCATTAAGGCACACTTGACTTAATATTCATGGAAATTTTGAATAGCGTAGAGTCAACAACCATACATATCTCCGCCTTTGGTACCTAGGCATTATTAAACCATTATTAATAACAATTTGATGCAAATCTTATTGAAAACAAAGGGAATATATTAAATAATAAATACATTAGCATGCTTCAATTTTAAGATAATAGCCCAAAAAAGTGCAATATAATAATGATAATGATAGTAATTAGATAAATTAATAAGTAATCATAGGGAAAAAAGGTGTATAAAACTTGTCAAAACGGAGGCCCAACATAAATCCTTCTTTAGGTCCGTTATTCTACAAATAGGTGCATATGTAAGCAAGTGCTTGAGTTACTCAAATCTAGTCGCACAATTTTATGTCCATTGAAATTTCACTCCTTTCTTCTGGGATATGTGACTGGATGTCCAATTTTGAAAAAGCATTGAACGAATCATCGATAATATTTTACCTATCCCATGAAGGATCTGACCTATGGAACATTTTGGGGAGTAGGTCACTCTATTATGTCCTTGATCTTTTCTAGATCGACAATTACTCCTTCCTTTGAGTTGACATGTACAAAATATTATACTTGTGATTGAAAGAAAACGCATTTACTAAGTTTGATATACAATTTTTGTTCATGTAGTAATTGCAACACCAACTTTAGGTTCTCTCCATATTCTTCTTTGGTTTATGATTAAACCAAAATATCATCAACAAATAATAGCATGAACTTGTCCAAATACTAGATGAGGAAAATGTTCGTTAGACACATGAATGTGGCTAGGGAATTTGTGAGCTCGAATGGTGCCACCAAAAACTCATAGTTCTTGTATCTCATCCTAAAAGTTGTCTACTGCATAAATTCCATCCTCAGTAAGGTTAGATGATGGATATGTACTTGATTATAGTGGGAAATTTATTTTTTTATTTTGTTGTAAGAATTCCCTAATTTATTTCAGTTTATGATTCAAAAATGTCACACATACACCCTAGCACATACGCCTCTACACTGAGGACATCCTTGAAGAGTAGGAGATTTTTTTTCTATTCTCTATTAGTTTTCTCAAATTTCAAATAAGTTATTGAATAGTGGACATTCTAGCTATATTTTATGTAGAATAAATTAGTTCAAATTATTCCTAACCATATCAAGTGATTATGAAATGAATCAGTTTCCCCTCCCCCCATTTTTTTTGAGAAGGAACATAGAGATCATATCACAATTCACAATTCATTACAAAAGTCAATCAAAAAGAGGATCTTCAACTATGAGATCAACCTTCCACTACAACATCATTAATGTCATAAGCTTGGGCTTCTATTAATAACATAAAACATTTGTTTCCAAGTCCTGTTAAATGACCTCTTTGGGGTTTCCCATTATTTCTATATGAAATTTGGTTATGTAAATCCAAAGCATCATTACATGTTTCGATTCACTATGAAAAGTTGTGGTTGTTCTGTCATAATATGAACTAGCAGTTTGGTGGATCATAGTCGTAGCATTAGGTAATGCTATATGTTTGGTAATTTCTCTCCCAATTAGGATGAAATATCCCATTGAGTCAACTACCTCCATGCATATTGTATGTGTAACTGGTACTGTTATTTTCATAATATAAAAAATAATTACCCTCAATATTACTGATCCACTGGGATAGTTGAGAAATGAGAAAATATATTTCTTTGCATATTCTGCACTCAAATATATCATGAGACCCATGAGTTCATTTTCAATCTCATGATTGATATCTTGAGCCAAAAAAGGTAATCTATCTTGATAAAATCAGTCTTATAAGTCCACCCAAGTTTCATTTTAATCTCTAGGGGATCAGAAAGGAACTTTTGGGACACTAGCATGCATTCGTTTTAATGCAAATAAGTGAAGCACTCTACTCTAATATGGGAACATAAAGTATATGAAGCTTTGCCACATATGAGCTCTTCCATCTCTAATGGATGGTATTCAGAGGGGATATTTTTAACCTATCTATAAATAGAGCTTTAGATGGATGAAAGCTCCATGTAAGAGATCCTTCAATTATTCAAGTTGATAATGGTATCAAATCACACTTTTACGACTAAACTTTGCCTACCACGATCTGATTATAACATACATATTGATCTTTTGTCCAATCAATAGGAAGAAGAGGATTTATCAACCTATGTTGAAAGTTTCTATCAATAATTACCTCATTTTCATGCTTACATGAATCTCCATCCCCGAAGATGAAATACTTAGTAAATAGTATTTCATCTCCATAGATGGCTCATTGTAATTATATATTACCTTTAGGGATTATTGATAAAAGAATTCACCAATGGGCCATATACAGTCATCAGAGTCAGAACAATGATTTTTCCAATAACTTCTAGATCCATTTCATTTTCTTTCATCTTCCCATTGAATGGATGTATGAATAAAATGTTGTGAGGATCAATCACTTTTCTTCTCTTCCATTTTGTATTCTTGGAATTTCTAATCCCATTTATCTTTCTTTAAATATTTGTTTGAATCCTTCGTTGCCTATTTATCAATCTTTGAGTCTTTGTTTGAATCCTCTGTGTAACTTTGAGAAAATGGTAAAGCCAGAATGACCATTAAAATTATACATCTTAAAACAAGCACAATAATTTTAATGTAGAAGGTTTTTTTCTCAGGACTATGCTAAATATTATTGATAAAAAATTCTTCGAAATTAAACTCTTTTACAGATTTCTAAGATTATTTTAGAGTTTTTCTAGTTACAATAAGGAATTCCTTGAGGGATTCACTTTTCATGATATTGAAATGAAATACTAGGTTCATCCAACCTCCTATTTTTCGATAGGGAAAAATAACATGTCAATGAAATGCACAATACCATGAAATATGTATATTCAGTCTAGACATCTGGAAATGAAATATATATTGTATAACATGATTTTGTATGAATGATTTTACATAATATGTATTTTATAACATGATATTCCTAATAGGGAATTTTATTGAAAACTAATAAGGAAACCAAGAATTCTAGTCATAATATTAACAGCTTCTCGATTAATTTCATAATATAAAGATTGGTGGCCCCTGTCATCTAGTGGACTAGGAGATATCTATTTCAAGGAGGAAATGAGGATTCAACTTCCCCTAGGGGTACCGTGATCCATTCATTAGGTATCTTAACCTAAATACTTTCAATTACTTTCTTGTTCTTGGGTCAATTCCCGAGTGTTTAATGAGGACATGATCTAAATATGTTGGTGATATGCCCACGTTAGTTCAAATATAGCTCGACCCAACCAATATCATTAATACCAATCTATCAATATATGGGTATATTCATGCCAACCGTGGATGAAAATATAACTGGTTATTTAACCTCGACATTGATATATATATTCATATCATAGGTGCCCAGTTCCATATGAATTGATCCATTTCAAAAATGAAAGAGAAGGACAAGATACTTCATCGACCTAACACTCACATAACCTATATGAGCCATCTAGAACCTGCAATAGAATAAATGTGATCGAATAGTAGGTGAATTGTATTGTATTCGTGTTGTAGTTTAATTGGTTAGAGTACCACCCTGTCAAGACAGAAGTTACGGGTTTGAGCCCCGATAATCTTGATCCAATAAGCTAATAAACTTAGCTCGTAGCCATTGTATCAAAGTAAAAAATAGAATCAAGTATCTAGATATACTAGATATTTAGTATAACTATCCATTAGAAACATTCACTAGATTGATAATTTAGTTTGGAGAAAGACCATTCTTTTAAGGATAAAATCTTATCACCATATCGAATCCGCAATAAATATTCTTCTCTCCCTAAAGAAGAAAATTTATTTATAAAAAACATAGGAATATAAATAGATTTTAGGGAAAAAAGAGGTATTCCTACTAAGTTATAATTCCACATAGATACCTATAGATTACTCCCAATAAGTTTTAGTAGATCTTCCTTCTGTTCTTCCCTAGTAATATTATTACTATTTCATGCTAATACTTGTTTTCCATGACTCACCAGTGGATTTCTAGAAACACTTGTATTTATAGGAATGATCATGTCAGATTTGGATGGACTATTCCTTATTGCATGGTCATGGGTGGACCTCTAGATAAATTCAATATGGGATACTAGATATCATCATTGAAGTGGGATAGATTCATGATTCCATTTAAATCATGGAGATCCAAGAAAAATATATCTCATGTATGATGAACATCTTCTCGAGTAGCAGAAGGTTCTTATTTATACGAATCATATTCTTTTGAAATTATATAGACATGCTTTGATTGGAACATTTTCTGATGCACATAAGTTTTTACTACTAGTCTTATCGAAAGTGATCACATTAGGTTAAACGATTTCCATCAAAGAATTCATTCAACCCATTAGTTAGATTCCATTACTCAAATTGCTTCTATCAATTACATTCATATATGTTGACACCTAATCATAGGGATTGGGTGAACAACTATAATTAGTGTAAATAAATAATAGAGAAAATGGAGAGTCATCGGGAGATGAACTGAACAGTCACTCCCTCTTGTATATAATAATGAACAACCTGAATGAATAATACGATTACATTTGAGGAGTTACCTCCTGGTTTGACATGGTATCAGAGCCAGTGCCATTTTTGGCTTCCCTTTCTGCTTTGTAACTCCTCTCTTGCCATGGAAAATTTTAGGGGCGAATTTTCGCCCTCAGGCGAAATTAAGGGGTTTTAAATTTTTAGTGGGTGAATATTTTGTATCATAGTACATTTTTACAAATCGCCTCAAATTTATTCTATAAAAAAATTAGGTATGGAGGTTATTCCACCTTATTTTAAGGGAGAGGGTAAAAAAGGTAAATTTAGCCCTTGAAATTAGGAGTTACAACCTTCCATTTGCCCTAATTTTCAAGAATAAGTTTTATTTAAGTGAAGGGCCAAATACCATATTTATAAAAGAGGTATGGTAAATTAATAAAAATATAAATAAATGAGAGGTATAGTAAATAAATAAAACAGTTTTTATATTTACTCCATAAGTCACCTTATATATATGCAAGGGTGTAAACAAATAAAATATAAATAAAGTGGAGGTATGGTAAATAATAAAACCTCTTTTTATACTTACTCAAAAGGTATGGTAAATAAATAAAAATATAAATAAACTAGAGGTATGGTAAATCAATAAAACCTTTTTTTATATTTAGTTCACAACCCTCTTTCTATTTATGAAGGCTCAAAAAAGAGGTTTTATTTAAGTGAATCCTATGGGCCAAATACCATATTTGTAAAAGAGGTATGGTAAATTAATAAAAATATAAATAAACCAGAGGTATGGTAAATAAATAAAACATTTTTTTATATTTACTCTAAGTCACCTTATATTTACGAACACTCAAGAAATGCGTTATATTTAGGTGAAACCTATGGGCAAAATACTATGGGCCAAATACCATGGTCTAGATTATTATTAATACCATGCAAAAAAACATTATTAACCCTAATATTAGTATTAATAAAAAATAAAAATGGCACATGGTATTGACCCATGGTATTCACGTGGCATGTAGCCTATCTAAAGGGGGGAATTAAACTAGCATAGATCCATCTTTACTGATCTACTAAGTCCCGAGAGGGATCAAATATCGTGATATGTGGTGCATAGAGTGAAAAAAATATTTGATCCCTCTCGGGGCTTGGTGGATCAAGTGTAAAAATGGATGTTGTAATTTAATGTATGTTAAACATTTTAACTTGGTTAAAATAAAAAATAAAATAAAAATCAATTTAATTTTATTAATTTTTATAAATTACTAATAGTAATTTTTAAGCTCCAGGTTTATGATAACCCATGGTATTGACCCATGGTAATACCATGGTATTCATGTGAGCATAGACTATTTAAAGGGGAAATTCTATCATTTTAGATCCATCTTAATTCTGGGTCTACCAAATGCTAAGAGAGATACATAGATTTCATCCCTCTAAGAGTGGTAGACGTGGAGTTGAGATGGATATAGGTTGGTTTTTATGATAATGAAGATATTAAATAGACTTAGGAAATTATATTTTAAAAACATCTTAAGTGAATGGTTAAAGCTACATTTAGTCATTTGACAAAATTTACTAAAAAATACCAATATCTCCATTAATATTGGTTTTTCTGATATAACAAAAAAAGTTCAAAATAGTGAAACATTATCACTCTTTCCGCATCACCCTCCCAGAAGATTTCCCACCATTTTTCAAACATTCTCAATATGCTATCTTCATGAAAAAGTTTAGGTACTGATGTTAGATTAGTTGATTGAAAAATAAGCTGGTTTGTACAACCTTTCATCTTCTGTTCTATTCTTAGTTTGTCCTAATGATCTGTAGGGGTTGGAGCCACTGCACCATATTTTCCTAAAAGGTGGAGATTGTTCACCAAAAAGGAAATTAATCTACATGTTACAATGCTGTTAAAAAATGCGAGACGTATGAGGGTAGTGAATTATGCTAATAAGCAATTTAGATTGGGAGAGACGTAATTAAATTTTATTATTTAATTGAAGATTTCCAATTAAAATAATAATAAATCTACATTTATATATTTATATATTGAATGGAAGGCTTCTCGCAATGGTCACTTCTTTCAATTAGATCCCCTTCAAGCCTTTGGGATACCTAATACTTTCTTATATAATATAGTTGGGGCTTGCTACTTGTTGGCGTGTTGGGGTAAACAAACTTGATGTGTGTGTGTGTGTGTATGTTTTATTTTTATTTTTATTTTTTATCTCGTAGTTGGAGTCTATGGAATAAGAAAGAAATTTGATAACTTAAAAAAAGTGGTAGCTTGACAAAAGTTGTAGAGAAAAGATTAATCTCTCCTACCTTGACATAACTCGTGGTCAATATCAACACCTACAAGAACTTTGTTGTGGAATATTATAAAAAATAATAGAAGGATTTGAAAGAGTGTATTGTAAGAACCTTGACAAACACGACCACTGAAGCTTGGAACATTGTTTGTAGGAAGAGAAAATTATGTTTCTTTTTTCCAGACATGTAAATATATTACAGTTTAATGAATATGTTTTCTTATTGTCATATATGGTTTCATACTTTAACAAAACATTCACCAAGACTTCACAATGTTTTATTATTCAGTAAAAGATTTGCCAAGATCTTACAAGTTTTTATAATTCAGTGAAAGATTCTCCATTACTGTACAAGATAATATAATCTGGTGAGAGATTCGCCAAAAAAATTATATATACATATTATATTATTGATAAAATCACCTCCCATTTTTCCTATGTATTATGGGGATTAGCCCATTTATTATACATATAAATTTAGGGTGGTTCATGAAATTTTCCTTGTCTCTTGCAACTGTTGCACCTCTCTGGCAACTGCTGCCCCTCTCTGGCAACTGCTACACACGTTCGGCTGGTTATGTGAGGCAACTGCTCCACAAGCGCATTTGAGGTATCACTCTCTTGGTTTCATAGTGTTAAACATGGGTGCAATGAATAAAATTCTCTTATGACTGTGTATCGACGTTCTGGACCCTAATCAGGTATTTTTCTCTGTTCATACATTTTATTTATAAATCATAGTCAATTAGTGTTAAGCATTAATACTGAGTTTAAGCGTCTTTTGAATTAAGCATGTGGGTAGTATTCGCCAAGTGGTAAGTTGTATCTTGTGTGCCCTAAAGGTTGGAGTTGGTATTCCTAAATTTCACGCGATTAACCTTAGTGGGTGACACGTAGCACGAGAAAACCAATTTCCTCGCGTACTCTCGATTTGTTATGCATCATGCAAGATTTCGTGTGAGATTATGCAATAGCCATTGGATCAAGTGGGATTGATCGACGATGGAGATCAGCCAAGCTAGTTGGAAAGCGGGTGATGCGATAGCCGTTTGATTAGAAGGGTCAGATCTGACGGTGATCGCATCAGAAGATGCATGTGAATTAATTTAAATTTCAGACATGATAAGGTTATGAAATGGGGTTTTAATTCCTTTTGGTTCCGTTATGAGATTGTACGACATCTGTTCGATTGCATGGGTCACATCGACGGTGGAGATTGTCCGGGTTAGTTGGTGAGCAGACAACGCGATATCCGTTGGATCTGGAGAAGTGAGATCAGTGACGCAGATTGAAGTGGATGATAAAAGGAGAAGTCAACAAGGGACCGACAGTGATTGGTCAGATAAGCGGGACTCTCAGGGGGAAAATCCATGTACAGAATCGAATTTAAGAGCATCTGATTAGTTTCAAAGCTAACTAGTAGTTGAATTACAGAATACCACCTCATTTTCATCAACCTCGTACGTCAACCTCGTGTGTCATTTTTTTACTAGCAGAAGAGCGATTTTTTTACACAGTAAATTTTTAAAATGCACTCATTGATATCTATTGTGGGAGTGGTTCTCATTGGGAGGAGAACTATCCAGAATGGTCATGGAAAAATAAACACACTCTCATTTATAATGAGCTGCGGAAAGGAGTGTGTGTTGGAGACGGAGACAAAGAACCAGAACAACCTACCTTAGATAAGGAATTTGCCATTTGGGAAAATAAGAACAACAAGGAAAAAATGCAGCATTAGTAAATGAAGAGGTGAGTCGCCATATTTCGCCATTTTCAAATGCTTTCGAAGCCTTACAAAAACCGAAGGAACTCTATGACTCATACTCTGCACTTGAAGTTGTTCAACTCATGATTAAATTGTTCACCCTTGAATTACAAAATGATGATCCTCTTTCTCTTGCATCAGAAGTAAAATCTATTATGCATGATATCAAAGTCACTAATGTTGAACTGAACATTCCTTTGATAGCTTTTCTTAAGGCACTTTATCTCACTTACTCAAATTATCTTGAGTCAATGCAAGCAAATGGAAGCCTCAAAGATATTACCTTTGACTCCCTTGCGAAAAAAATTGCTGAAAGAGAGAAAGCTTTTGGGAAGAAGACAACTCCTCAGTCTTCTGAATAGGCCGTGTGCCTTGCACATAGAGAGAAGAATCTTGCTCAAGATTCATCGAGAGGAAGAGGTGGTCGAAGAGGAAGAGGAAGAAATTTTAGAGGCAGGGGGGCAGACACTCTCAAGGAGAAAAGTCAAATTTGCACTACATACACTGCAAAAGAGATGGATCACATGATGCATCCACATGCAAGTTGCCTTAGGACAGAATTGAGCATGAAAGAAAGCAACCCCAAGGTAAAATTAATGACAAAGAGAAAGGTAAAGCACTTGAATTTGCTCACTATGTTGTGGCACACCGTAATATTGGAGTAAATGAAGACTTATTTAAAGCTTCACTTGCTTCTTGGAAAAATGATTGGTTGCTTGATTCAAGAGCAACTTGCCACATGACTTTTAGAAGAGATTTTTTTGAATAATTTTCTGACAATGTTGATGGAGCAGTATACTTGCAGACAAATCAAAACTCAAGCCATTAGGGCTTGGTACAATCAGGCTTCAATTGCCTGGTCATCCAGACTTTCTTCTGCATCATGTTTTATATCTCCCATAGCTGAGGAGAAAATTGTTGTCCTTGGTCCACATCCGCCAGCAAGGAAACTCCATTCATATGTTTGATGACAAGCTTGAGGTGAGAAAAGCATAAGATCACTCACTTGTCATGAAGGGGATATAAGAAGAAAGGCTTCTCAAGCTGCAGGGTACCTCTGCTCATGCACAAAATTTCTCATACAATTCTCATTATGAAGAAGGTACATTTCCATCAAGTTTATTATGGCATGCTATATTTGGACACTTGAACTATGACAGCTTCCGCTTGTTGAAAAAAATGGTGTTACTGGTTTAACTACAATTCCTAGGAAACTTAATAAATGTGATGCTTGCATTCTAGGAAAGCATAGCAAACAATCTTTCACGTTTCACATTCCAGAGCACATAGAAACTTGAACTCATTCATTCAGATTTATGTGGTCCAGTGCCTATTTCTTCTGCAAATGGAAATACATATATGATGACATTTATTGACGACTACACCAGAGTGTGTTGGGGTTTATTTATTGAAGATCAAATTTGATGTTTTTCAAACATTCAAGAACTTTCATACATGGATTGAAAATGATGCACAATCTCATATTGGCTCTATTCGTATTGATAATGGAAAAGAATACACTTCAAATGAATTTGAAAACTATCTTCGCCAACATGGGATCAAACATAAAAAAATTGTGCCTTATAATCCCCAACAGAATGGAGTAGTTGGAAGAATGAATAAGACAATCTTAAATATGGTGCACTCCATGATGTTTTTCAAAAATGTAAAAATGATGTTTTGGCCTGATGCAGTTCTATGTGCAGTATATATAAAGAATAGATGTCCATATAACGCTATTAGAAACAAGACTCATGAAATGTGGTATGGGAACATTCCTTCGGTAAAGTATCTCAGGGTCTTTGGTTCCACATGTTATGCCTTAATACCAAAGGTACATAGAAACAAACTTGGTGCAAGAAGTCGTAAGTGTATCTTCCTGGGGTATTCAAACACATCCAAAGCATACCATCCCAATGATGAATTCAATAAAAAGTTTGTTGTATCTAGAGATGTAATCTTTCTTGAATCATCCAAAACTGACAATGTTGTTGAGTGGAAACTTTATCGCTTGGATAGATTCACAAATGTAAAATCATTTCAAGAATTTGATAATCAGATTCCACATCTTGAAGGGGGGATTCCTATAGTAGATCAACCTATGGAATCTTCTTCTGAAGCACTCTCTCCCCCGCATGAAACTCCAACAATGGATGATACTTTGAGTGATGTGATCGACAGAATTGGGAGACTCAATCTTGATTCAGTCCCAAATCAATCAACGAAGCAGCCCGGACCATCTCAGAAAGGTACCCCAAAGTCATTGACAAAGACAGTTGAAAGTTTTCATCCCGATGAGGTTGGAAAGATGGGAACTAGAAATACAACTCGGCAAAATGGAGGTGATGTAGATGACTCTGATTCACCTGTTGATATGGATATTTCTTATGATTGTGAATTGAATTTGTCTATATATTTTGAACCAACTTCCTTCAAAGAAGCTGCTTCTCATGACGAATGGAAAGAAGAAATGCAAAAGGAGTATGATGCCTTGATAAAGAATGTCACTTGGAAGCTGGTTGATCCTCCATTGGGAACCAAACCAATTGGCTGCAAGTGGATCTAAAAGAACAAGTATAAAGCTAATGGCTCACTTGACAAGCACAAATCCAGGCTTGTGGCAAAAGGTTTTACATAGAAGGAAGGGGTCGATTATGAGGAGACTCCCCATAGCAAAATGGGCTAACATCCAGACACTCTTTGCCCTAGCAGCTTAGAACGGTTGGAAAGTCCATCAAATGGATGTAAAACTAATTTCTTGAATGAAGATCTAAAAGAGAATGTTTTTATGTCCCAACCTAAAGTATTTGCTGTAAAAGGAAATGAACATAAAGTATGAAAACTTGTGAAATCCTTGTATGGCCTTGTTGATGCCTCGAAAATCGTAGCACCAACATTGGGGGATAACCACCCGGTCTGGACCTTAGTGTAGCTCCTTCTCCATTTGGTATGGTGGCTCCGACTGGATATTGTGGGACCAGTTTCCCAATAAAATATGATTTGATGAATGGGTGTTTTAAATGTACAGAAAGATGATAGGTGGTTTAATCTATAAGCTCTAAAATATACAAATATATCTATATAACCTGGGTGATCTCATAATAATGTGATTATTGATGATTCCTAGCAGACAAATGATAATATAGATTATTCACTTATCTACAGAAAGATGCATTTAAATGATGATTAATTTGAATAAGAAATTAAACAAAGTAATGTGAAAACATATCGCACAGCATACTAATATTTATCGTTGACATATGTATACAATATAACAATTCTAGATCATTCAAAAGTGAAATAATACAGAGTTGTTTGAAACATGAGAATATATCAACAATAACAAATCAATGGAATGCTAATTACATAAAACAAGACAAAAAGAAAAACGATAGAAGTACCATATGCATTTGGGTCTTATTATGCAAGAAACAATCTGGTTCAAGCTTCTTATTCTGAAAACTCCAAGAAGATACAAAAATGCAATTCTTTATGAAGCTCTTTAACAACAAGTCTGAACCTCGATCCACGACTTATAAAAAATAAATTAAGAGGTGCAGAAGTGAAAAATTCTCAAGTCTAGTTTTATACAAATTGAGGACCCTTTCTAAAATAACATTAAAGGGTCTTTATAGTAAAATTAAAAAGAAACTGTCCATAAAAATTGCTGAGAGTTGTTGGAATTGCCTTCATCAAAATATGGGATTTGAATTTCAAAAATAGAATCGTGATAACCTTTGAAGAGATTCATCGCATCTGTGTTTTCTCTTGTATCTTCAACCGACAAATCGAGAGCATGGTTTGGATTTCTGGAGGATGACTCATCCTAGAGTGTAACTATCCTGTGTATGTGGCATCTGAGAGCTTGGGCATCATGCGATCAACGACATTAACAAGGAACTTGATAGTCATTTGTTGGCTGTGTGGCTTGACCACGATGGACCAATGTGCATCCCAGTTAAGACTTTGTAGTCTGTTGAGCTGCTCCTCCTTGGTGTCCAAATCTTGCTTCCATTTCCTCTCTAAAACTTTCGCCTTGGAAGATTTCCTAGGGAACAATTAGAAATTAAATTGGCACCATATGAGTTATCATTCACCAGCTCAATAAAATTATTCATTATAGCCCTGGCCCTGGAGGTAGCTCTTTCTTCTTTTATCAATCGTGTTTCCCATTCTGAAAACAATATCGCTTTATGAGACTCTTCAATTTTAGGTAATTTAGCAGCCCTTCCATCCTCTGTGCTTTGCTAGGAGAGATAATTTGTGACTTTATCATCCACATCTTCAAATTTTAACCTGGTATTCTCTACTTGTTTAATAAGTGATGTTGTTGTGATGCATAATGGATGAATAAGAGATATTTATTGGTAGAGTAGATTCAGCTGTTGAGATAAAGCCTTATTTGCCTCCAAGGCTTCCTTCTTAAACTCTTCAACCTTGGGATAATCTTTGAATTTTTCTATAGAGAGTTATAATTGTGTGATTTTCTCTTCTTTAGATTTAATCTCTTGTTGATATGTCAATTTAAGCTGCTCGAGCTCTTGAGACCGCTGTTGTTGTCTTTGAATGGCCTGCTGGTCAATTTTATGTTTTTCTAGGTTTAATTGTTCTTTAAGCTGCTCACTCTTTTGTTTCTCTACTGTTAACTGTTCTTCAAGCTGATTAATCTTTTGATCCTTTCCTTTGATCAATTGATTAACTTCAGTTGCTTTATCAATTGTAGCAGTTGTGTATGTCCTTGCAAATTGAGATAACTTGGTCAAATCCTCAAAAGGATTGACCTCTGAATCTTTCCATATGACATTCATAAATTTAGATTGAGGAGATGTGGATGATGTTTGGTCTATTTTCCTCTTTTTTCTCCTCCTCTTGACTATAACCCTGTGTTTTGGGCTGTAAAACACATCAAAGGGTGGAATTTCCTCAATGTTCAATGTAATCTCTCCTGAAGGATTTTCAGGGATTATTTATATCTCTTTTTTCATTGTGCCTTTGCTGGGTGTCTATTTAATCACAATATTAGGAATAATGGGCCATTGTGTTCTCGGAGGTGCTGATGTGATAATGTTTTGAGGATCATTCTGACTTTTGATATGTTGATCAAATTGCTCCCATTCTTTAATCAATATGGGATCAATGTGAACATCAATATTTAGTGGTTCACTGGCCTTAACACTTGTTTCAACTTCTCCAGAAATCTTTTCTATAACCCGCTCTTCATTGTGCTCTGCTTGTTGAATGATTGGTGTAGTATTTAATAAATCCGAGGTACTGTCAGTAACCTCTGTGTCTTGTATTTAATAAATTTGTCCATTTTCTCAGCACCCAATTTGAATTTTGCCATATGAATTACTGTTGAGAATAACTCCACTGAAGTAAATAAGTCATCAAACTCATCTTCCTCATCCAGGAATTTATTAACTTTCATTTGAGTGGTGAAATTTAAAGCAACCTTATTTGGGTCATATTGTATTTTAGGGATAACAGCTAGACTCAGATCCTTTTTCTTGTTTTCTTCTTTCTCAGCATGTTTAAAATCATGCAATGAGTAGGTGTCACAGTGAAGAGGAAGGCATGCCACAACTGCTTCTTGGAGTCTTTAAGATTTCTAGACAACCCTTTTTCCACTATCTGGTAGGCTACTTCCCTGGCTAATAGCTTATCTGGAATGTGAAGTAGAAGGACATGAGGATTTGTAATGTTGCCAAAAACCCTAACATAGGTGAACCTCTCTTCCCTAAACTAACTATCGATTTAGGTTAAATCAATGCTAGCCTCATTAGACGGCCGGGGAGCAGGTTTATTAAAGATAGCTTGATGGACGGGTAGGATGAAACCATGGAAAATCCTATACAAATGGTTCTTGTATTCGGACTTCCATAAGTATTTATGGTAAATATGAATGTGGGTTGGATCTTGAACAGTCCATTTCCAACCTAAGATGAGAAAGTCAGAGTTGAAACAAATTGTGTCAACTATGTAAGCACTCATATAGAAAGGGGGCACAACTCGGGTAGTGACATATCTTTTCTTTCTATAATCCAATATTTGACTAGCCATTTTATTTGATAGGATAGTTTCCGAATCCATCACAAAGGAGTTTATCGCTGCTTCTATTAATGGAACAATTTCAATAGAGAATCTAGCAAAATCAGGGCTTCCAAAGAATCTACACATCATAGCAGCAACATAACAATATGGAGACGCTAAAGAGTCCACGGAATACATACCTGATGATTCATGTTTGTGCTTGTTAGGAAAGTGTCTCCATTGCAAGATAGGGTCTGATTCAATTTGATTCTCCTTGGTGAAAGCTTCCAGGAATGATTTGTTGTAGTGTCGCTGGGGATCTGGCAAGTGATACATTCTCTTGATGTCTTTAGGTTTGAAGGATCCAAACATCCTTCCCTCAACTGTGAAGAAAGCTTTGTCCTTTATCTTAATGCTCTCGATTACCCATCTTACCACATCATTATATGGTAAAAACTATGCATGGGTCGCTATTCGATGGAGGAAAGAGCTGGCCAAATCATTGAGCGTGTTTTCTGATTGATCAGTTCCATCAACTATTTCTTCTTCTTCTATCTCCTTCGGATTTTCATTTTCAAGCAAAGCATATATGCCTTCCCACAAGATCTTACCAAAGCCTTGATAGGTAGTATCTGAGATTAACACCAATTTTCCTTGTCCTTCTTCCACTGTAAGGGGAGCTTTTGTCTTTCAAGATTTCTTAGACATCTTGACTGACTGCATGATTCTGGATTTACACTGCAAAATGAGAAAGAGGAGCGTGATAGGTGAAAAAATTCGAGAGCAGCCAATACAACTAATTACAGACTAAAATCAGTGTATGCGCATTAGATGCAAAAGATCTCATATTGTACATAGTCAAAAAGGATGAAATCCTTAAAGGATTGTAACCATAACTGCCTCTTAATGCTTTATCGTATCCTCATGACGTGAAACTTTAATTCCGAATTAATATATATCGCATTGCAAGTTTTCAACGGTCCTTTTAGAACAGGTGCCATAACTCTGCGATTTTGCGGTTAGTGATTGTATTATTTTAATACTTGTAGAGCCATCACATATCGCAAATCAGGAGTTACAAGCTCTATGTTTGAAAGAATTCTTTGTATTGTTGCGATTACGATGAGGGATAAGCTGGCACGTAGAGTTGACGGGTTCCTTTTCAAATTTGGAAAATCATGTTTTTCCTTCGTAAATCATGTTTTCCTTTATAATTGTTTTAACACTATATCGCAAGTCTTCATAGTATTTATTACTTGCTTCTATTGGGAGCGCAATATGCAATATGCGATCGCGATAGTTATATTGCATCGCAAAGTTTCGACGGGGTGGTTTCAATGTTTTCCTATGGATTGGCAATATGCGATATGTGATAGCCTTTTCGCATTGCAAGGTTTCAACGAAATGCCATAACTTATTCCTTAGGATTAATGATATGCGAAATGCGATAGTTATATCACATCGCATGTTTATAAATGGATCATTTCAATTTAAAACTTTGTGATGAGGAATTTACGATGACTTTGATCGCATCACAACTTTTTAAATGGATGTTCATTGGTCTTAATCAATTTCGATTTGCGATGAGCAGTTCCAAACACTCATAAAACAACTTTTATATGAAAAGTATGGAAAATCTATTTTTACTCAAAAAGTTTTATTATGTTTTATATCCTAAAGGGGACCTATTTCTTATTTAGCATCTTTAGACTAAGATTAAAAATTTGAAATT